>VWZI01020592.1:74773-254267 GCA_013396835.1 Psilopogon haemacephalus | reverse complement strand
GGGGGAGGGGAAGAAAAAGTTACATGGTGCTAGTGACCAATACATCTACCTACTGTAGCTGTTTGTGGGTGTCCTGTGGAATTTTTTTTTTTTTGCTACTTCTCAAACCTCAGAAATCAGTTCATGTTCTAAGTTAAAATCTGATGGTACTGCAACCTTTCCTCCCAAAGGGTGTGTGTTGGTTTGGGTTGGAAGGTCGTCTCTAGCCTCGTAGGTGTGTTTCTTCCTCACAGTTCTAAATCCTTTGCATGCAGCAGAGACTCCTCTCCCGTCGGACTACACCCCCAGCCTCGTCAGCTCCTGGGGTGTGTGGCGCCCACAATTGAGCATCTTACTCGCCTTACTCTCCTCCTAGAGCTTCCCCGGCCGGGTGAACGGGACAGGTACCGGTGTGACCGCTGGGTGCGGCGTGGGGCCCGCCCGGGGGCAGGCCGGCAGGAAGCAGTGCTAAGAAGCTGACGAGGGGGGGCGTATGAAGGTGCCTCGGTGGGCGATTAAGGACAGGGAGAGCTATACGCATCCCCCAGCCCCCTCGGCAGCGCCCAGCGCCCTCTTCCCCCTCGGGGAGGGAGCCCCTCACGAAGCTATCTGGAAAGCTAAAGGGGAGCAGTGGCAGCTGACGGCAGATCCGTCAGGAACCCGCTGATCGCCACCAAAAAAACTGCATCAGCAGCAAACCCCTTCCCTCCGCCCCTCGCCCCCCTTTGCCTTATTCTCCTGCCGTCCCCCCGTCCCTCCTCCAGTCCCTGCACCCTTGCCGCCCTGGCTTTGGAGAGGACAAAAAAAACCTCCAGCGGTGCGTGCCTCTGTGTGTGTGTGTGTGTGCGTGTGCGTGTGTGTGTAGGGGAGGCTGGAGCGGGGTGGGACTGAAGCGCCGTGATTACAGCTCTCCCCAGAGAAGAAGATTGCTCTCTCCAGATGCTGATTTCTGAAGCACTTGGCAATCATCAGGCGGGAGCCTGGAAGAGGCGGCGGTAGCCGCCCCGGCCGCGGCGATGGCAGCGGCGGGCGAGCGGGCGGCAGCGCGGGGCTGAGGGGCAGTCTCGGGAGGAGACACTGCCGGCCAGACCCAACCCGACCCGAGCTGACCGGGCGCGGCTGTGCCCCGAGTCCCGCTGGNCCCTGCGCGGGGGCACGGCGGGTGGGGCGCCAGGGCACCCATGTGGTGACCCGCGGCGGCGGCAGCTTCCGCTGGCCGCAGGGCAGGGGTGCCCCTCTGCAGCCGCTCCTCGAACCGGAGGAGGCTCCCGCTTGTCCGTCCCCCTGGGCATGGGTCCCCGTCGGGGCTGAGCGCCCCGCCGCCGCCCTCCCCGCTGCCCGTCGCGGCACCGGCCGACGTGGGCGAGCCGGCGATCAGCCATGGCAGCGGCCATCGCCAGCGGCTTGATCCGCCAGAAGCGGCAAGCGAGGGAGCAGCACTGGGACCGGCCCTCGGCCAGCAGGAGGCGGAACAGCCCCAACAAGAACCGCGGGCTCTGCAACGGCAACCTGGTGGACATTTTCTCCAAGGTCCGCATCTTCGGGCTCAAGAAGCGGCGGTTGCGGCGCCAAGGTGCGTCCCGGTGCCGGGCCCGCCCGAGGGGTTCCAGGGCAGGCGGGCGGGAGGGGGCAACCTGTGGCGAGAAACTTCCCGGGCCGGGCGTCGCCGCGGCGGGAGGCGCCAGCCGCCTCCTCCGTTCCTGTCAGCGGGCGGTTCCCGGCTCCCTCTTAGCCGGCGAAGCGCTCCGCGGGCTGAGGGGCGCGGTAGCCGTCCCGCGGCCCCTCTGTTGGGACCCCTCTCTGCTGCCCAGCGTTTCCTGCCTGCCTGTGTCGCCGCCCCGCTCGAGGCACCGCGGCCAGCGGGCCCAAGCCATAGTGGGGCTCCGGCGTTGGTAACGGCAGGTGAACTGCGGGGCAGGATGCCTCTCGGGGGTGGTGGCCAGCGTGGCATGAGCCAGGCCTGTCGCCCTGCGTGTCCCCGCTTCGCCGTCTTTATCCTTAAAGGACAAAGAGCACACAGCGTGGAAAGCTTGTAAAGTGCCTGAGAACCGTCGCCCCCCAGTCTCTTTCTTGAGCTGCTCGCTTGGCTTTGGTAGGCGTAGCTGTGCTGTAGTGCAGGGGTCTGGCTTCCCGTTGCCTTCCCAGTTACCAAAGTGAGAGAAACGGCACAGCCGGCAGCTGTGGGAAAACTGTTCTGCATCCCTGTGTGTGCCCGGGTCTGCCGGTCTCCTACCCGTTCCAGGTCAGGGCCTCATCACATAGACTAACAAGCTAGCCCAGCAGTTCTTTTTCAGAGTAGTAGATAGCTACTATTTAACCGAGATGACTAAAACGAGTAATGCGTTGACTGCATTTTATCTGTTGCTTTGTAATAGCACCGTAGAAATAAAAGGAGTTAATTTATATTGCAATGGCATCTATTTTAACATTTTGTTCTATTGAACTCAGTATTTAGAAATAGCGATGACTTACTTTGTCATTGCTTGTCCTGAGGAAGTAGTTTTAGAACAAAAGGTTTGTATCATGGAGGGTGAAAATGTTCATCATTGCTCAGAACGTGGCTAATACCTACCAGTCAGTGGCAAAGAACAAGCCACCCTATATTACTTCAGAGAATGCCACCATGTGTTGTAATTTGGTACGTATGCTGTAGCTCATCTGTAGATTGGGTCGGAAGATGATTTTAAGAAGCATCATAAGTCATCTGCCCTGATTGATCCTTCACGATGGGTATCCATGCTTCGTACTTGAAATAGCATAAATTGACAAAATCTGTACAGTATAGTTTTTACGGGGCTTTATTACTGTAAGAATAATTTCTTGTTCTCCTAATGCAAGTTAAATCTTGCCATTTTTAGATAGTACAGTGCTAGAGGGAAGATGAGTGAGAACATGTCAGTGGCAAAATCTCTGGTGGCTTATTTTTAGGAAGTTTGCTTAAAAAGAAGACTGGAGTGCTTGGCTTATGGTGGTGAATTTATACATGTGGTATTTGTTAATGAAAACAAGTTTAGGGAGGTTTGCTAACCGAACAGTTGTTCTTGAACACCTGTGCAGTCTTATTTGGGGGAAAAACTCTTGGCTGTATTATGGTTTGAGGAAGGGATGGCTTTCTTACAGTACTGAGATAACCAGACATTTTCATAGGTCGGAAGGGTATTTAAAGAGACTTGTGAACTCATCCTTTTTTCATTCATTCATTCCTTCATTCATTTTTCATAAGAAGGCATTCTGTGACATTCTTAAAAAGAGAACTAGAGTAGAATATAATTCACCTGTCAACTTGTGCCAATGGTACAGATGATTTCAGTAGGAATAATCAGAACAAAGGCTATACACTAGTAAAGTCTGCAGCATCAGATCCCCAAGCTTATTTTCTCTAAGAATCCTTCAAATGGAGACATGCCGGTATTTATCCAGTAATTTACGTTCAGGTCTCAGAATTGATGCTCATCCATAGGAATGCCTACTGAAAAAAATAACTATTGCATCTTTTTCCTGTATTATGTTCATGATGTATAAGGTGATAAATGGAGTACCTGTGGATTCTAAGTTGCATGCTATTCAGGACAGAAACCAAAGAAACAATCAAGGAGAATTCATTACTTAAGCATCTCATGCAGAATAATTTAGAATGAATAATTGTTTGGAACTCCACCACATTTTATAAGGCTGATTGCTTTTAAAGTACAAGTTATAGAACTATGGGTTGTAAAATGAGCATCTATGAGACTCGCTGTTTAGTTTTCATAAACTGAGTTAAATGACCACTGAATTATTCACTGAAATCATACTGTAAAACACATTAAAATAGGTTAATTTACAAACATCTGTTGTCAAAAAGGTGCTATGGGATTTTGACAAATAAACCTTGTGTAAAGTATATACAGTCTCATGAGAGCATTGTGAAAAATGAGCTAATCGAGCTGTGACAAACCACCCATAGCATTCTCATACAATTCAGTGGAAGAGTAGAGGTGTAATATAAAAATGCCTGTTATCTAGAACAGTAAAAGCTAGTCTGTATTTCTCATGGTATTAAAAAGTGTTTTGCTTTGAGCTTCCCATATGAAAAATAAGTGTCTTCCCAGCTTTGAAAAATAATCAAGCAGCAAAAAAATAGTAATGATTCTTTTAAAATTAAAAGTATACATTTACTCTTGTACATGCATGTGTATGTGAATTAGATAAATGGACATGCATAATGTATGCACACCTATCAACATATTAGGAAACTTCTGAAAATGCTATTTGTTTTTTAACTCATTAAAAAAAAAGCTTGTTAATCCTGTTCTTGTTCAGTAGGATTTATTTGTGAACAAATAAAGTTTTTATGTGTACCTAGCACGCTAAAATCACATGTATTCCTTACTGAATATTTTTCTGTCATCATGACTAATTTTTCTGAACATCTTTATGGTCCTTTATTTGGCAGCAAACTGAAATATCAACAGGAGAGTATTTGGAAAGACTAATATTTAGGCAGGATAGCATTAATGGTACATGCAGATCACTCAGGGTTGAGGGTAATATTTTGTACATTTGCTTATATATTTGCTGTAATGATGGAGACAATGGTATTTTTTAACAGCTTTTCCAAAACTCTGATTAATGAGTTAAACTGGCAAAGTGATTTCTCTGGGAAACTTGTCCAATAATCTATTGAGTGGATGAAATTATTTTGATTTAGCAGACCTTTTTGATTCATATTGTTCAGTATTATGGTATTTCAAATTTATTTAATCTTTATTTTACCCTACTTGTGATCTGCCGCAGAAATCTCTTTCATAAATTCTGGGTAGCCATGAAGCCAAAGTCTTGCCTGACACTTAAACCAGACATCAATCAATTATGAATCATCCTGTCCTGGATTAGAGGTTATTCAGTTATAATGGTTTAATTTATGTTAATACAATCACAAATGAGAGAATTGACAGGCAAGATTTTGAGTCTTCATGTGAAATAACCTCATATAACCTGAGGCTACCCATAATAAAAAGAAAATAAATGTCAGTTCTTCACCTCATGCAACAACAGTGCACAGAGATCAAAAATGTGTGCTTGTCACTAGTGCAAATTCAAAACTTCTTAGATTGTATTTTCGTCTAGATATCTAGCTTCTTTGCTAATCTGAAATACCATCATTTGGTTAATTAGGTCCTTTGAGAGTATTCTACTGGAAAATACTCAACATTTAAATATATTAAAACCCAAATGTGATGTTTACTGTTTCTGTGTGTTAATACCACATTAAGCCTTCTAAATTTATACATAGACGATATGAATTTTGGAATGACTTGGCCTCTGATTTTGTACATTAATATTTATGAGAAAGAGAGACCTAGGGAACATGTTCAGAAAACACACCGATTAGATTTTATTGTATCTACAAAGGTAATTCAATTCTCCAAAGAAAGTATTTTTTAAAAGCTCTTCAGTATGTCAGCTAATGTTTTTTGGCAAACGTGGGAGTGGCCCACAATCTGAGGTGTAAGATAATTCTCCACATACATAGTGCCTCAAGTAGTTTTTAGTTCTGCTACTTGTGGAATGGTGTAAACAGTGGTCTGTGCACGTGGGTGTACATGCCTCATTTCCCAGAGCTTAGGAAACTGCATGGAATCCCTGTCAGTTATCTGCAGCCTCAGATGTTCTGGCTTTCTCAAAGTTTTAGCAGACCAAAACTTGTAGCTGCTCTCTGCTACATGACTGTCCTCAGAATTAATTCTTCTGTCAGTTCATGGAATCTCAAAGATACTGCATTGTCTAGGTGCAAGACTGTCTATTGTTCTGGGTGTTGAACTGATGTTCCTTATTCTTCACAATTTTCTTCAAGTGAAACTAATTAACTTTCAGCCCTTTTCAACTACAAGCCTGGTCTTAAGAGTATATATTTAAAATTCTGAATTTTTCAAACTTTTCCCTGCCTTGCTGATAATCTGTTCGAAGGACTGCATAATCATCACAAATTGAAAATGCATGAATGTGCTGTATCTCATGTAAAATATTCTAAGCATATTTAAATATTTTCTTTAAACATTTGCTTGCTAGACTTTGTGTTGCATTTTCTTTTCTGTGCATTCTATATTTTACATAGACCCTGTGCTTGTGAAGGGATGCTTTAGAAAAACCAAATGTAGTAATAGCTGGAGTGTAATTCTCTTACTCTTAACTGAGTTTGGTGACTCTAAGAGTGGTAAATGAGATGATCTTTGAGAGGAAGTGGGGAAAAGTAACTTCAAAATAGTGACATAATTTTAGAGATTATTGACTTTTAGAAATCTCAAACATGGGTGATAGAGTAGTGGCCATTTAATAGACATGCAGTTCTGTAGCTAGGACATTTCAGAATAGCTCCTGGTTTTATGTAAGCCAAGTAGAAAAACTCAGCTTCACCCATTTTGTATGTTATAATACTATGATCAAGGTAGACATTGGATTATTTTAGAAAGCTGTAAATAGTTTCACTGATGTTTTCTAAATATTCTAAGTTTGGTTCTAGTTGCAACCTCAGGTATCTTTGAAACTTCTCAAATGCTTAACAGTTGTTCTGGCTTGAATTCCCCCCTTGTTTTGTCCATAAAGTACTGTGTTGTTTAGGTTCCTCTAATCTGACAGAATCTTCAGATACACTAACTTGCTGTGAAACTGGAGACACCGAATTTCCCATTTCCTAAGTATAAGCATTGCTTTTCACTATCTTGACTTGGTAATTGGAGATTTAACCATTTGTTAGCAAATGAGCTTGTCATTCTCGAGTGATCTTGTTATACCTCCAAAGCTCATGCGGTTTCTGTCCACATACAGTATTTTTTTTTTTTAAAGGCATATCAAACATTGAATCTATTAAATGCATTGTAGAACCAAATTATCTGGTGAGTAGATACATTAAAGGTTACTTCAGTATAGGTGGTTTCTGATTCACAGTGGTGTAGTGATAGAAGTGTTACAGGAGAGGTCAGATTTCTATACTGTATTTGAAGACAGAATTCTGTCTTTTAACAATATTTTATCTATTAGTGAATATTAACTTTTTAGGACATTTCAGGCTGATAATTCAAATTAAACTAAAGTGAATACTTAAAACTTACTTTGAATAATGAATTTTCAACTCAGTAGCTTATAAACAGAATTGGTCAGTTTTAGTATAGAGGTTACACTCAGAAAGTTTATTACAGAAAACTTTAGTGATATCAAAGCATAATTTAGAAATTTGAAGACACACAAAACTGTGAGATTGGATACCCGTTTTTGATAATGAGTAAACAGAGGTCTATCTTGCTTGGTCATATGAAAGGTATTTCTACCTTGGGCAGGTATTAAGAGTTAGTGACAGAGAATAAGATATACTGCTATGTCATCTGTTCCTACTGTGTCATCAGCTTTTCCTGAAACCCTTTGAAAGTTTTGTTCTGGAGAATTAATAGTGATCATTTAGATCTTAGGCTCTGCCAAACACAGAAAATAAATACAGGTCTGAATTTCTTCAGCAACCTGCTTTGATTGTATTATGGACCATAACATTCTTTCTACATTATTTCAGTTATATAAATCAGATAATTTAATGAGATGAAGTTTAGGTCTTCCAGTATATTTTTCTGCAAGCCTGAGAAGGAAGGAACATGCCATTTCCTGGTGCCAAGAAAGAAAGTAGCTGCTTTGATGTCAGAATTGAGGAATATATAATTGGATCAAGTAAGAGTTGTGCAGGAATCAAGTCCAGGACTCTCGAATTTTGGTTTTGTGTTACAAACTATAGAAAAATTCATCATACCCTGAACCAGATGACATTACTTCAATGTTGGCTTTTTTAATAACTAACTGAAGAACTCAGAGAATTTGGGTATTTCAAAGAAAAGATCATATAAGATTGAAAGAAGTAAATAGTAAAATATTGATATAAAATTTAAATAGATGAATTGTGTTGAAAAAAAAAACCAGAAATCTTGTTCCCTCAAGGTTTTCAGGATCGCAGGTTGTTTTGGTTGCCATTTCATAAAATGATGAAGCTAATAAAGCTAATAGAGCTGGTTGTTTCAGTAAGATTTTCATAAAAGAAGCTAAACTAAGATGACTGAAATTGGGATGCGAAGGTATCCCTTCTCTAGGATATAATCTCTAGGATGTAACTAGATTTAACAATTTAATTAAATATGTGGTCTTGATTCTAATGCATTGCCCAGGTGTAGAACTTTTGAAGGGCATTGAAGCTGCTCTGTGATAAAACTGGTGTAGAACTAAATGTTGGAACTCAGCATTTAAGATATTAAATCAAGCATTTTATTTCATATAACTTTAATTCGGTATTAAGAAATATAAGCACACAGTCTTTTTCTCTCCGTAGAAGTTAAATTAAAAAAAATATATTAAAAGTCCTTCTTAATTATAATTTCCATTGCAAAGTCTGACCTTTCTGCTTTATTTTGCAAACTCCAATATGTGTCCATTATGCCAAATGTAGCTGCTGCTGCACCTGCTGTGAAGCCTGGCTTTGCAAAACACCTATTTTTGATTGCTGGACTGTTTACAGTGATTTCGGGGGAGAAATACAAATGAGATATGAAAGTAATGATTTTTTAAAAATTAATCTCAATTTTTAGTGGTTCACTAAAAGTAAACCCAAGTGAAACTTCCCACTGAAAAGGGACTTTTCAAGCCTCAAAGCATTTTTGTTACTGAATTTCAGTCACTCTGCAAACAACAGATACGTCAAGTGTAAGGTCAGCAGGTTTCTTTACAGTGGAGATTCTTGTGGAACTATGAACCTAGAGGTGGAAGCTGATACCAGGGTCTCCCTCACTGTGGTACTTCATTCTGAGTATTTCTAGTTTCATTTTCATGAGAATGTGTGCTCTCTGGGTGTTGTAGAGAGACTCAATTCCTTACTTGACATATAAAACCAACATAATGGTGGTTTTTTTACTGAAATTAGTATGCTCTTGTTGTGGTGTTTTCTATAGTGTCAATGAAATATACCCTTTAAAAGCAACTGTTCAGATTTCTATGAAACATACTAAATTTATGGCTTATATGTACCTTACATGAAAACCTTTCATATCTCTATTGCCTAGATTATACTAAAGCTCTTCATTAAAAAGTAGATTCTATAATGAAACAGCAAATACCTTACTAGCAAGAAGACTGTTTCATTATACTTATATTTTCTTTCCACATCTGTAACAGAGTTTTCTGCATAACAGCAGGTTTA
Source organism: Psilopogon haemacephalus (assembly GCA_013396835.1). Classification (NCBI taxonomy): domain Eukaryota; kingdom Metazoa; phylum Chordata; class Aves; order Piciformes; family Megalaimidae; genus Psilopogon; species Psilopogon haemacephalus. The sequence goes on along the minus strand of VWZI01020592.1, from coordinate 245,080 downwards.
TGTTTTATGATTAGAATGTGTGTGAAGTTTATTGGTAATTCGTAAAGAAGAGTCTGCTTACTGGAGTTTAAATAAAATAGGTATTGATGAATTTATTTATTTTGGTTTTAATCCATAGTTGTTTATTCTTCATTTTGTTTTTAAGAGCAATCTTACAACAAATCGCTATTTTCATAAATGTAGTGAAGTAAGGCTTTTCTCCAATCATTCTCCCTGGTACCTAAATTCTGTAGTTCATGGATTGTAGTTCGGAACTATTCCAAAATCTTGCAGTACTTACTGACCATTGAGTTGTTTGCACACTTCTTTATGCATTGTGAATATCCCAACTTAAACAGGTGATCCTCTTATTTCCATCTATGTAGCTTATGTATGACTAAGGCTTGAATTCTTCTACCTGAATGAGCAGTTTGTATCTCTTCATACGAAATTCTGATGAGTTGAAAATTTACACTATGATCTGTATACCAGTGAGTATGAAATAAATTTTCTCTTAAATTTAATTGCTCTATTTTTTGTCTCACTTTTCTTACTATGTAATCAGAACAACAGCATTTGAAACTGTGTTATTTGACAAAAGTAGGATCCCATTAACTGAAATCTTTTTCTATGACACTAGAAAGGAACTTGCTTGACAGGAAGGGTTTTCCTACAGCTTTTTAAATTTTTGCAAGCTTCTCCTTGTGTCTACTGCAAGTCTTGTCTTACCAGAGCTCTAGTTAGGCTTGCACCTGGAGGTGTACTCATGGCATCGGTCCTGAAAATTACTCATGCTTGTCCTGAAGCATGAGAGCATGAGGTATGAATGCAGGATGATCTCAGTATGGTTGTCTTCTTGTTTTCTTGTGTAGGGACACACAAAAGATTTATTGTGGATTTCTCCTGCTATTAGTTACTTTTCATTATCTTATCAATTATTTTGGATCAAAAAAAATTGAGAGCTTAATCCCTGCTTATGCAGGTAGTCTGAAGAAATACAAACAATTGTTGTTTTTAGCAATTATTGAAATTAACTTGTATATGTTTCAAGGATTTGAATACATGTAAGTTGCTCCCAAGGAATTCTTATTAGAAAATTATTGAATGAACAATGTACGTAATTGACATTAGTTCTCACTACAAGAAAGTTACTTTTTTCATCTGAATAGTTTTATTTGGATAATCAGTTTTGTGTTTATTGCAAACTCCAGGGTCTGGTGGACAGGTTATTTATACTTTTCCTTAAGTTTCTTACTAGCATAATTTTGACTTACTTAAAATAAGCTTTAAAAAAGCTTGCATGTGTTTTGGTTTTAGGTTTGTTTTGTTCCTTTTTTTTTTCTTTTACTTACCTTTTTATCCCCCCACTTATGAAGATGGTTTTGTGCCAAGATTATTTATGACTGAACTCTTATAGGCACTACATTGGTAAATTCCATGTCATTGTTTCTACTGCTTATATTTTAGTTTTCTGACAAAGCAGAAGTAATTCTAGTTCCTGTGTCCCTAAACTATTCCTGAATCAAAAGAGCCTCACTAGTGACTCTTTGTACCCATGGCAGGGAGGTTGGATTAGATGATCTCTAAGGTCTCTTCCAGCCTAGGCCATGCTATGATTCCATGATTCTATGAATATTTATGGCAAAAAAAACCAAAAAAATTTTTGATTTCCAGTTCTAAAGGTCAGATGTCCCTAAATTTTCAATTTGTCTAAATCTAGGAAATGTAAAATTTTAGCCGTTTTGTAGATGTACATTTATTAATTAGATTCTGTGGTCTAGCTAACTTATATAGCTATAGCTAAACAAGTGTGATGTTAACCACCTAAAACCAGATCTTTTGATGTAATGCGCATGATTCTAGAAATCCTTGTGAAATTGATGTGTAATGCTCTGTATAAAAAGTATTCCGTTGTAAATTCTGTGTAAAATGAGCAAAAACCTATGCATGTAAATAAAATGAATGGATGGCTTGTATTTATATAAATTATGGCATTTAGAAAACCCTGAAAGTTAGTAGCATCTGTCTTTCCTTGGCAACAATGAATATCACTGTAAAGATAAGATAAATGACTTCAAACCACAGAAAGGAAAACTGGGCCATTCCCGTTAGCTATACTCTTTTCTCTTCTTAGAGGTACCAGCACTCGTAGATGTTTTTTGTGTCAGAAATGTGTCTCTGTTAACAACAGAGAAACAAAAACATGAGGCTTCCCACACAGTTTAAAGGTACTAAAATCAGTGTTAGGGTAAGCCTGAATAATCCGATTGTAGTTAAACTAAGGTATAAATAGCAATTTGTCACAACGACAAAGTGGCTGGATCAAGCCAACAGCCATCCTAAGGGCCTCTTAGTGTGTTTGGTACAATTCAATCAATCCATCCACCACCCTGTTTACCCGAGCTTTATGTTGTAAACATAATGGTTGAAATGAACTAATGGCACAAGTGAATCTTTCTGTTAAGTTACTGGGGTAGATTTCTAGGTCATTGGATGCCAGTGATCGGGTCCTCATCAAAATTTGTCATGCATAAACAGTAAAGAATTCCCAGTGACAGCAGCTAAAACTCACGTGGTTCAAGCAGACTGATTTGCACAAGTATAAGAAACCTAGTGAAACTTGTTCTAAAATGTTTATGGCTAGAGGTTCTTACCTGTCATTTTGTCAGTTTATTACCAACTTCATTAAATATCAGTATTTTGATTTTCACAGTTGGCATTTGTTTAAATACAGGGAGGAGTGTAAGGAATTGTCTGCCCAGGGCAATGGTGGAGTCACCATCCCTGGAGGTGTTTAAGCAGCTTGTGGACCTGGTGCTTTGGGATGTGCTTTAGAAGTTGACCTTTCAGTTCTTGGTCAGGAGTTGGATGGGATGATCTCTGAGGTCTCTTTCAATGATGTATTCTGTGGTTCTTTTAAGATAAGCCTGTTTTCTACTCTTTGCTAATGAGCTTTTAGCTGTAAGTAGTCTAAGTGCAGCGTTGAAGTAGTTAGATGGAGAATACATTGCTAGTAAATTGCCATACCAAAATCACTCACAACAAATTCTGGCTGAACTTTAAGAATGCTGAATCATGTTTGAGTGTAGAAAGAATAACTTAAATATGCCTGAGTAACCAGACTAGAAATGTAAGTAAGTACTCCTAAATTAAACAGATGTCTAAAAACAGTTTCCTTTTTAATGTTTTAATTATTTCTGTCCTGATACTAATATCTGTCTAGAACATAATTGGAGTTGTTTAGACTAGTATCTTTGAAATTAGGCTTCTTACTTTTTATAAGCATTGTGATGAATTTCAGTTCCTAATTACAGTAGGGAAACTAGCTACATTTGGAACCTGAAGCAACAAAAAGGTTTTGTGTCTTTTTAGGTATTTTTGTTGCTGTTAATCCTATCAAGGATGACACTACAGACAAGACCTGTCATAGAAGATGCCTTTAACTATTTGCTATTTATTTTGTATTCTGTTTACTCTGTTTATATGAAGTACAGCAAGTTTTCAATTGTGTGTTAGTTTATATGTATAATGGTGATAGCTCCAGTTGACTTCCAGGTAGACATGTATGCACTATTACACAGCAACAATTTAGTTGTATGGTGTGTTTATTTTCCAGAGCACTTCAGATGTGACACTAGAGGACCAATGGCTCAAATCTCATGCTGAGTCCAATAGTTAGTGGCATATCAGGTTCTTTTTTAGGAATGTGTCATAGCTATGTAGGAGGTGGAAAAATGTTTTTCACTTCTGCCATAGTATCAGCAGTGTCTCGCACAGTGGATCTAATATGTTGACAGCTTATGGAGTCCTGCATGCCTCTATTTGGTTATTGGGTTGAATTTTTATTATGGGTACAGAAAAGTGTCTTTAGGGGACAATAATTGAAATATGAATATTCTAGGGTTTGGTCTTGCATCCCTTCCTGAGCTTTGAGAGAACACTTTAATGATGAATCAGACTTTGGTCTTTCTACATACTAGGTTCAGTTGGACTTTTATGAGTATGTGGCTAGTTATGTTTATTATTCTGTCTTTGTAGGGAGGCACTAGATCAGTTGTTTTTAAACAATTGTGAGGCAGTCAATCAGTAAGCTAGTTCTGAATAGTGTTAGGTTGTTTATTTACTGGTATTTAAGCTTCTATTTCAGAAAAAGATGAGAAGATTGAGTAGATCTTATTAGGATAATTCAGACTCAGTATTCAGAGCAAGATATTTTCCTTTTCGTGTTCCCACAGAAGGAGAAGTATTAATTTCTGTAGCTCTGAAAGCCCTTTGCCATCACCTTTGCTTGTAAACTTCAGTAGAGATGCCTTTGAAAGGAAACAGGGTTGTTCTAACCATCCTAACACATACTTGCTCAGTCTTGCCTTTTGGAGTCATAGACATTTATTCTTCCATCTTTGTGCACTGCAAATGTGAGGCTGGGTAAGCCTAGCCATGAGGTGGTTGCTCAGACATTAATTAGATAGATCAGCACTGGATCTCACCTCTTGCTCCAGTGGGAGAAGTGAAGTTGCTATCGTATAGTGCTTACATGCTGCTTAGGTAACTATGTATTTGCAAATTAAATTAGAAAAAGCAGTAGAAGGGAGTGAAGATTTTGAGTATCTTAGCAACAGAACGCAGCTACAGATATATAGCACATGTAAATTGGTTATGATATTAAATATTGAGGTTGTTCTGGATATTTATGACTGCCGTGGCAGTTATGTACAGTGGTGATGTTGATTCTCTGAGCACATGGGCTCTTGAGAAGGGTATAATTCTCTGATATAGTTTGGGACATAGTTATCCTCAGCTATGCTGTGACAAAGCTCAGAGCACTGGAAGGTAGATTGCATTAGGTCAACACCTTGAGACCACTCAAAACCAAAACATACAGCACAAGTAGTTTGTGAACTGCTTCATAAGCAGCTCCTAACAGAAGGAAGCAGCAGTGCATTGGAAACAGCTCTGCCTGCATAAAAGTTTCAGCTTGGGAATCAGAGGAGTAGCAATACCAACAACTTATTAAACAAAGCTGTTCGTGAAATGACTGTGTTGTCATCAGGGAACATTTATGTTTGTGGAGTTTTTCACTGCAAAGTGTGTTGTATTTTCTATTTTGTCAGAACAGCATTTCCAGTTGAAGCCTGTTTTGACAGACAGATACTGACTGGGCAGTACTGTCTAGCATATTGGTAAGACATGACATTACCCGAGGGAAAAAAACAAACCAAAACAAATGAGGTAAACATGGTTTGTTCCATATAAAAAACCTATAGCAGGTGTACAAGATTCATTCAGAAAGCACTGTGACCTGAATTACTTAGGCTTTAACTTTCATTAGTCATTTATGGCCTCCTGCCTGACATAGCATATTTTCATAGATTCATAGAATGGTTTGGGTTGGAAGGGACCTTAAAGATCATCTAGTTCCAACCCACCCACCATGGGCAGGGACAGCATTAGATTGGGTACCTCAAAGCCTCATCCAACCTGGCCTTGAGCATCTCTAGAGAGAGAGCATCCACAACTTCCCTTGGCAACCTGTTCCAGTGTCTTACCACCCTCACTGTAAAGAATTTCTTGCTAATATTCAGTCTAAATCTTCCCTTCTCAAGTGTAAATCCATTCCCTCTTGTCCTGTCATTACAAGCTCTTGTAAAAAGTTCCTTCCCAGCTTTCTTGTAGGCCACTTTGAGGCACTGGAAGGCTATTTTATGGTCTCTTGGAGCCTTCTCCAGGCTGAGCAGCTCTCTGTCAGACTGTTCCTGTAGGGAAGGTGCTGCAGCCTTCTCATCATCTTTGTGGCCCTCTCCTGGACCTGCTCCAGCAGTTCCATGTTTCCCTGCTATGGGCAGATCAGGTTTCTCAAATACCCATCCAGTTTGGCCTGGGACACTTCCACGGGTAAGGCATCTCCAGCTTTTCTGGGCAAGCTGTTCCAGTGCCTCATTACTCAACAGTAAATAATTTCCTTCTCTAATCTAAATCTATGCTCTTTCAATTTAAACTGTTACCCCTCCTCCCATCCCTTACAGAATCAGAATGATAGTGGTTGAAAGGCGCTTGTGGAGATAGTCTAGTCCAACCCCCACTCCAGAGTGGGAGGAGATTGCACAGGATGTTGCCCAGACAGGCTTTGAATTACTTCAGAGACTCCACCACCTCTCTGGGCAGTCTGTTCCTGTGCTTGCCCACCCTTAACATAAAGAAGATCCTCCTCATGTTTAGATGGAGCTTCCGATGTTCAAGTTTGTGCCCATTACCTCTTGTTCTGTTGGAATACCACTGAAAAAGAGAATGGCCCCATCCTCCTGACACCCACCCTTAAAGTATAAGCGTTGATAAAATTCCCCCCTCAGCATTCTGTTCTCAAAGTTAAAAAGCTTCACGTTCCTCAGCCTTCCTTCATACCACAGATGATCTAGTCCCCATATCTTTTCTGTACTTTCTCAAGCAGTTCCCTGTACATCTTCAATTGGGGAATCCAGAACTGGATGCAGTACTTGAGGCCTCACTAGGGCAAAGGAGACGGGGAGGATAACCTGCTTCAACCTGCTTGCCACACTCCTTTGGATGCCTCCTAGGATAGCATTGGCCTTTTTGGCCAAGAAAGCATGTTGCTGGCTCATGATCATTCTGTTGTCCACCAGGACTCCTAGGTCTTTGTCCATAGAGTTGCTTTCTAGCAGGTCAGCCCCCAGCTTGTACTGATACACCTGGTTATTCCTCCCTAGGTGCAGCACTCTAAACATGCCCTTGTTGAACTTCGTAAGTTTACTCTCTGCTTAACTCTCAGCCTGTCCAGGTCATGGTCAGTGACAGCACAGCCTTCTGGAGTGTCAGCCACTCCTCGCAATGTGTGCCATCAGCATCCCTTCATCCAGTTTGTTGATGAAAATACTGAACACAGCTGGCCCAGTACTGAACGCTGGGGGACACCACTTGTTACAGACCTCCAGCTAGACAGTGCCACTGACCACAACCATTGGAACTCTTATCTTTTAGCCAGTTTTCAATCCACCCCACTGTCCATTCATCTAACTTACACTTCCAAAGCTTGCCTATGAGGATGTTGTGAGAGATGTCAAATGCCTTCCTGAAATCAAGGTAGACAATGTCCACTGCCCTCTCTTCATCTATCCATCCAGTCATGCCCTCGTAGAAAGCTATCAGATTAGTCAGACATGACTTCTCCTTGATGAATCCATATTGACTGCTTCTGCTAACCCTCTTTTCCTCCACATACTTTGAGATGATACACAGAACAAACTGTTCCATCATCTTTCAGGCTGAGAGAGTGGGAATTGTTTGGTGTGGAGAAGGGAAGGCTCTGGAGATACCTTACAGAAGCATTTCAGCATCTGAAGGGGACTTACAAGAAGCTGGGGAGGAACTACTTAGAAAGGCTTGTAGTGGGAAATGAGGGGAAATAGTTTTAAACTAGAGCAGAGTATATTCTGGTTGGACATTAGGAGGAAGTTCTTTACAATGAGTGTAGTGAAATACTGGAACAGGTTGCCAAGAGAGGTGGTGGAAGCTCCATCCCTGGAGACATTCATGGTCAAACTTTATGCAGCCCTGAGCAGCCTGATCTAGTTAAAGGTGTTTCTGCTCACTGCTGGGGAGATGGACAAGATGAGCTTTAAGAGTTCTTTCTAACCCATTCTATGTTTCTATGTCTTGTAGATAGCCTGTCCATTTGCGAGGTTCAGTTCCAAAGAGGTCTTGACATTCTTCATTTCATGCTTGCATACTCTGACAGTATTATTATAATTTTCCCAAGGAATCAGTTCCTTCTTCCATGGACTGCAAAATTCCTTCTTCCACTTGAACTTTTTCACAAGCTTCCTGCTGGACTATGCATGTCTCCTGTCCTTGCCTGATTTCTTGCTCTTAGGAATATATTGATCCTGATCCTGAGTATCAACACACCTGACCGATAATGAAAGAGTATGGCATTTCATTTGTGGTGGTCTTTGGTAGATGCATGAAAATCAGGTACTGCAAGGTGGGGGAAGGTGAGGGAAGCTAGATAGAATCACATAGACTATGCGAGATGTAGTGAGGGACAGTGAAACCTGTATTCTGCATTCTGCATTTCTTGTAATTCGTATATTTTAAAGGGAAGGTTACATACTTAAGGGATTTGAAGGGGAAAATAATATTCATGGAAATATTTTCATTCTTCTGTTTGAGAAACTAGGATGAACTTAGTAGCACTTTCAGAAACTTTTAGAGTAAAAGAGTTTATGACATGTATTTCTAAGTAATAGTGGAAATGCAAGGTCTCCTGTCCACAGTTTTGAAAGACCATAAGTATTTTCTGCTGCAATTAAAAGAAGGTAATTGTGTCTTTCCAAAGGATATAACCATCTTTTCAAATACTTGCCTTTCTATATGTCAGTGTTGAATGAAAAAAATGCATCTGCCTTTATGTTCACATTGGCTTAGAATATAAGGGAAGATATCCATGGTTTTATTAAACTGCTATGAATGGAAACTCTTTTTTCTAAAAAAATCACAGCAGTGATCAAGCTCTTATTTGTGTTACAAAGAATCAGACTTGATTTAAAAAACAACTAAAATTCTTCTGTTGGTAGAAGATTTACTGGATGCTCACAAAAATGAATTGTGTTTGGCATCCAGACAGATTTCAGTACATTGCATTCATCTTCCATCTTACATTTGTAGAGGAGTTGAACTGACATGATGCTTAGCGACATGGCTTGCTGTGGACTTGGCAGTGCCAGGCTAATGGTTCAGCTTGATGATCTCAAAGGTCTTTTTCAACCAAAACAATTATGTAACTTTTAATCAAATATAGTCAGCCATGTCAAACTTCAGATACAGTGGCAAAACAGCGTATTAGAATTAACATCAAGACTTGTGTAGGTTAGAAAGTTCCAGTTCCATACAGAGACAAGTATGGGAGATGGTTTAGCTAAATTATTTGAGAATATTTTTAAACAAATTAAATAGCCTCATTTGTCTAGGATTTATTTTTAGCTGTTGTGGTTTAATGAGTGGACAGATTATTCAAAAGGGGCAAAAGGAAATGCTCATGCAATGAATTGGATAGCATTGGAAAGTTTAAATGGAGAAGCAATTCACAGACTACAATGCTACATCTCTATGTAGTGATGGGCATAGCAAAGCATCTAAAATACACAAATTCATATTCAACTTTGGCCAAGTCCTTTGGCCTGGACTTACAACAATATCATTTAAGCAAAAGCTTGACACAAAAAACTCAAAATCCCAGGCCCAAATGTGCCTCTCCCACCATGCCTCTCTACCCCCATACCAAAAGCACTGTGACACAGCACAAAATTTAGTTTGGCAGCTCCAGGCCCAATTAGGCTGCTCTGGGCCTAATTGGCAGCATCACCAAGGCCGACCAGAGCTTATCTCCTCTGCAGGAGATAAGAACTTGCTCATTCTTCCTGGGAGGAGAGAGAAAGGGAGAAAAGGGGAAGAGCTGGGTTTGCTGCCAGCTTAGAGCAAGATAAGATAATTATGGGAATGAAATACCAAAAGGATTACAATTTCCTCTCCACTCCTGGACTCTCACTTTCTGGAGGACCTTAAGGAAATCTGTGGTTTTCTTAAAGGTGTAAGTCTCAAGCCATGACATTAGCAGCTGTATTAAACGTAAATTTTGTGTTTCCACATAAGGGCAAAGGAGTGATCACAGTGGTAGGTAGGCTTTTCACCTCTGATGAAGGAGGTGGAATGGTGCACATGTGTCTGTGTGTGTGCACACTAAATTTGAGATTGCCTACTGCTATTGTAGCCGCAGTGAAACTGTCCTAATGAGGATTCTTTAGATGATCTGGGTGTTTTATTTTGTGAGTTGTTCAAGTGAGCTTCTGTTGTGTGTTCAGTTGCACATTGTTTTGTTCTTTAAGCATTCTTTTGTTCTTTGAGCTATATTTTGTCTGACTTCCTGTTTTACTGTTCTGTCAGGTTTGGTCAAATGACACACTTAAAAAAGGATAGTTTTGTTAAAATTTTTGTTGGAAAACTGTCTTGAGGCTGGAGATTTTTTTTTGTTAAACCCCAGGTGTAATGAGCAGCTCTGTGGGTCAGGCATTCTCCTACCATGTGAGCATTTCAAGTCCAAGTTCCTGCTTTCTTCAGTTCAGATAAAAAAGCCTTTAACCTGAATTTCCGGTGGGTGCTGATTGCCAGGCCTCCAGTTATTCCTGTGTGAGTAACTCTGGTATTGTTCTTCCATTCTTTTTAATTTTTCTTGAAGGAAGCTTTGTTCTGGGCTTTATCCTGAAAAAGTATTTCACAACGGGAACCTTACTTTCTGCTTGATTTTAGCTGGAAAGCTTTTTCAAAATGCACTGCATTACTCAGACAGGCGATGACTGATGTCCTGATGTTAGCAATGCCAGGACATTATCAGAGAGTATTTGGTGGTGTGGAGTGATGATAGTCATAGGGCAATTGTAGAACTGGAAGCTCTTTGTTAGTTGATGAGTTGGCAAGTGGGTTGCTATAGAGCATAGGAGAATCTCTGCTTTATCACCTGGTTTTGAACATTTGCTAGGCAGATAAAAAATGGATCACTTCAGTGTCTTAGAAGCATTTTCAGCTAAGGAAAAGTGTAAACTTCATTACCTTTGGGTTTACTTTATGCATTTTCCCACATCCATGTGCCATGTGCCGTTTTGGCCATTACTTGGGCTAGGTGAATACCCATGGCAATTACACATCAGTGTTACCTGTATACTATGATAGGGAAGCTAGATCTTTATGCTTGTTGCTGTTGAGAGTCTCATTTCTTCAAGGGACTGCATAAGACAGATATCAAGTAAGACTAAGAAGTAACTTTTCTTCTGGAATTCTGCAGGTGAGTGTCATAAGAGCAAAGTCACTTCCCCTTCAGGTGTGTCTTTCAGCTCTGTCTCTTAGGAGAAAGAATCTTCTGTCACAGAGGACCTGAATTTCTGAAGAAGGTGGACTGTTTTGTGGTGGAATAAATAGATTCTGAAATCTCAAAATCCCTAATGCTTATCTGCAGTTGTCTTCCTTCCACTTGTATTGATCAAAAAGTTTCTGATTATTTAATTCTAGCTCTCATCACCAACATTTATCTTCTTTTAAGAAGACTGGAGTACAGATGTTTCTGTGGCAGAAACCTGTATCATTTACTTATTTGAGATTTTGAGGACTTTGACTTTGTGTTTGTAACTTTTTGTTGGTGTCCCAACACTGTGTAAAGTAATCTTCATACTAATTTCTAGTTTACTCAGCCTTAAATGTCTCAGCAGTTTAAGAAAAGCCTTAGAGCTATTTACAGTGTACAGTGCCACAATTAAAATGCTTTGTGAGTTTTCAAAGGAGGCAATTCCACTGAGAAATTATTTATTGTGAATAACACATATCCAATACTTAGCGTGAATTGTCCAAAACACAAAATTGAAGCAGTTTATTTTATTTGGAATTTTTGGAAACTGTTGACAAGGGCTTCCATTTTTTGCCTTTTTTTTCCCCCCTTCCAGTTGCATTCATCACTACATATTAAAGCGCTGGGGAAGGATTTTATAAGCTGTCATTTTGCTACATGAATAGAAGGCTTCTAATAAGTTATGTCTATTTGTGCTGACATCTATTTATTTTATTAACAGTGGCAAGCCTTTTCCCCTTGCCTGCACTTCCCCCACTTTAAATTCCTCTATTAAAATCCTTCCATTTGCCTCAACAGTGGGATTAATACTGTCTTACACAAAGAAATACACTCAATTTAACATAGAACTCAGGGTAGTAATTGGCCTCTGACATGCTCATAAATAGCATTTTCTGTCTATCCAGTTGTTAATTGTATCTTTTCCAGTCATGTTAAATCTTTTTGTATAGCCTGGTAGGAGCTCTACATCTTGGACTAGGATGCAGAAAAAAACCTAATTTTTACTGCTGCTGTGGACAAATCATCCATCCTCTTTGTGTCTCCGTTTTGCCATCTGTAAAGTGAAAGTGGTGCTTATCCCTTGTGTTTAGAGTTTGCCTGTAAATCTGGCATCAGGGTCTTTTTACTGTGAATTTGCAATATAAGGACTGTGCTCAGTCTCCTCCAGGAATGTGCCCCAGTGCTCTGGACCAGCCCAGTGTCCTCTGAATTGGAGCCTGACCTATACTTCTCCCCTGACTGAGACCTTTGGGCTTTTCCAACAGGGCCATCCTCACCCTCTTAACACTGCTGGAGTCTTGGCAGAGTTATTTTCATTACAGTCTACAGAATGGTGTAATCAGCCAGACACATAGAAAATCTAGTAGGTACAACAAGTTTTTTTTTAACCTGATACAATGGAAGCATCCTGTCTTTGAGTAATTTCAGTTAATAACTAGATGGTCTTTAAAATATTTATGTCAAACTATTCAAATCTGACCATGTAATCAAGACAATAAATGCAAAATAGAAATACAGAAGCAAAATGTGATGCAATTTTGGGCAGAAATTAAAAACTATGTGGTGTTAGAGATGGACATGTGGAGATTCAAGGAGCCAAAGAAATTCAGTAAAGGACACTTCTCTATGAGTGCATGACACTTTCCCAATGGGAAGAAGATAGATTCCACTCTTACGAGTATCAGAATCTGATAGTAATACTCTGCATCCTCAATCTCTGTGTTTCCAAATAGGGTATGTGTGTAATGATGGCATCTTTAGGTTTCAAGTTCTTCCACAGACATCAGAACTACTCTGTTAGGTAAAACCAGAGCCCATTTAATCTTGGCCAAGGTGAAAAGCCTCTGCTTTAGATGGGGGTTTTGGTAGGACAAAGCTATTTGTAGTGGTACTTTTCTTGGAGAGCTGTTTGTTTCTTAAAGGTGGAACTCGAAGCAACAAAAAGGCCTTCACAGACATGTTAGTCTAACCATGTTGTACTTTGTAAGGAAGAGGTGTGAACCTGGAAGCAGTCTAGAGTAAGCCTTTTATTTCTAGATCGTCATTTCACATTGTTTATTGCTATTATTTTCCAGATGTGAAGCAAGCCTTTATTTCAAATTGTCAGCTAATTTAATTTTTAAACTATAATATTACACTCCACTCCGAAATGAAATATTTAGTCTTTGACTGAATTTAGTATTTAATTTGTCAGAAAATGAAGCATTTAAATTCTGAGCATTTAATGATTTTGGTTTTTTTCATGTGACTCAATGTTTTTTCAGCTATACCATTTCTGACTTTCACTACTAGTGAAGAACGGAAAAGCTTTTAATCCATTCTATTTTGCTTTTGATTTCAAGGTTTCTCTTTCTTTTATTTTGGTAGACTAAAAAAAAAGAAATATAAATTGATCCTGATTCTAAAGGCAAAGCCCACCCATCCTGTTTTCTGACAGTTTCAAACATCCTGTGTGACACTGTAGTTCTTTTATCCACATCATCCAATTTCAGACTTCTGTCTTAAGGATCAAGCACCCTGAGTAGTTTATGACCTTTGAGAATGTGAGTCAGAAACCTAAAGTCATATGGCATAAATAGCTTCCGAGCCATGTGTGTCAAATCTTCTCAGTAAAATGAATTGCCACCACTTGTGTACTTAGTATTGCAACAAGGAAGGAGTTATTAAAAACCCATTCTGTTGCTTTAACATTACAGTAGCAAGGGATATTTGGTTCCCTTAGGTAGGGAATGGCCCACTGCCTTCAGGCCTTCTACTGAAAGCAAAGATGTTACTGATCTGTTTTCTTGTAGTTCCTTTATTATGTTGTCTTATTATGTTCCTTAGTGTGGTTGTTCAGAAGTTTCCCTTCCCCCCAACTTTGAATTCACCAGACTAGCTCAGATGGCTGGAAGTTAAGGTGAAGCTATATATTTACACCACAGCACACATGTACATGCACATATACACAGTATTTAGAGATATTTACAATTATATACAGTATATACAAGTTAGAAGTAATACAACAATTCAAAATCCCTCCCGAACAGCAGAACCTCCCAGGAGGGCAGCAAACTAACTTCCTTCTCCCTGTCCTCCCCTCTCTTATCTCAGAAGGCATACATGCAGGAGTTAGATGCCAGATAGAGATTAGAAGGAGAATGATTAGATTGAGTTACACAGGTCCAGGCAAAGAAGTTAATGAAGCAAGCTGGAGCCAGACACAGACTGAGAAACTTTGTTGTTGTTTCTTGGTTTTATATCTCTCAGCAATCCAGTGGGTAATATAGACATCACTATTATTTTCTTTTCACAGCTAATTTCTCTCATTAAAATATTCCAATTAGCACACCTAGAAACAGCTGAAGTGACACTTACTACAAAGCAACAGATTTCTGGTTTGTCTACAAAATATCCACTAAAAAACATGGCAGGTGAGTTTTATGGCAGTGCACAGCTGACAGTTACAGTGATGGGAACTTTTACCTTCTTTTTCCCGTTTCCTCCTCTTCTTTCTCTGGCAAAACCACATTTTGCATACAGCTGAAAATAAGTTCTTAGAAAAATCAAGTGTCACCAATTTGCTGGGGCTACTGACACAGGTTTAAATGAAGGACCTAATAAAGCATAATCAAGGCTTATACATGGCCCTCTGTGTGCAAAAAAAAAAGAGTTTGGCTTATGTGTCAAATTTGAGCAAGATTTATGTCAGAGATCTCTGCTGTGTTTCAGTATAGAAATAGAAAACTACGTCAAAGGCCTCTGAAAAATAATCAAACACTTCTGTTGTAATGTGAGCCTGGTTGAAAAGGAAGTAGATAAATTTTGGACAGCCTTCTAAATTAGTAATATCCTTTCAGGTTTTTTTGTTGTGGTGGTGGTGGTGGTTTGGGTTTTTTGTGGTCAGAGCTAGTACCTCAGCCTAGTTCCTAATTACAAACAAGAATGGGAATTTTCCAGAGACTTTGAATAGAAGACAAGTAAGTGATTGGACACAGAATAATAATAACTGATAGGTTTATAGCATCCCATTTGTTTGCTGGATATCTTGTACTTGGTAGCACAAACCTGCTCTGCCCTTTCCCTTCTTTTTCTCTCTGTGGCTTTGCTTGCTTGCATGGCTCCTTTCTGACCTTCTGCTGGCTCAACTGATTTGTATTGTGTCTGTGAGGTACTGGGAAGGGAAAGGTTAAGGAGGAGGCTGCTAGCAGTCCCTCTGGACTGCCCAGGGAGGGGAAAACTGAAGTGTTGTACAAGGGGATCCTTGTATTTGTTGCTGAGTTGTAAATATATGTAAATATACTTTGTTCATGTTCATTGCATTTTATACTACTATGTTTTAGCCCACTTTTGTAAATATAGCTTTTGTTTTGCTTCCAAGTTCTGGGTTTTCTTGGTAATTCACTCTGAGGGTAAATTCCAGTTTGTTGGGGTCCAAATCCAACCCTGTCCAGGGACAGCCTATTGGTATTGGAGTCACTGTCCCTGGAGGTGTTTAAAAACTATGTATACATGGCACTTTGGGACATGGTTTAATGGCCATAGTGGTGTTAGGTCAGTGGCTGGACCCAATCTTAGTGATCTTTTGCAACTGAAACAATTCAAAGATTCTGTAAGTGTATATAAATACGCACTGGAGATCAGATACTAAACTATGCAGCATTTCACTTGCAGTATTAGGGCTAGCAACACTTCTGATTATGAAATAAAGAAGCAGCCCCTGGACTGTGCATCAGACAGCCCGCATAAGAGCATGTGAGGGTTACAAAATGAAAACAAGACAGGCAGCGATTTGCTTACACGAAGCTGAGTCAGCACAGGGTTTTGAAGTCAGTGTGCCAGTCTGCCAACCAGCCTGCAGCCCAGCAGCATCCACCCGGCTGAGGCCTGCACTGCAAGCATAGAGCTGCACAGCTGCCCCTGAGCTGCCAGTCTTGCCTTGGTCTTGGAAAGCTCAGTATCCATGTTGTGAATCTAAAGAAAGATGAAACATTCAGTTGAAGGCTGTTGTTAGGACTTTATTACAGAGTAAAATTTGTGCCAGTTGTTGCACTTACTGCGTGATATGGGCTAACAGCAGTGCTATCACCTCAGCATCAGCAGGCACAGACAAAGGTGCTGTGGAAATCCTGGGGAGAAATTCCCTGCTTTTCGATCTCTAGTCTTTGAGCCTCAAATAACATTTAATTTGTCAGTATAATAGATGTGCAGGATACATAAGAGATTTGAAGATAATTTAATATTAATACTTAGAAAATTTAATTTGCTCTTTAGGAGAGTACCTGTTAGCTCTTTTGAACACTGGCTTTCATGGTAGTACCTCAGCTTTCATTGAAGCTCGCAAGATACTGCTGAGGTATAAGCAAACATATCTGGAGAATGAAATTGCTTTTGATTTCTATTTAAAACATCCTAGTTGAATGTGTAAGTTCTGTAAAGCAGTTTTCAGGGCAAGCCTCAAATTAAAGGGTAAAGTGGAAAACCTGACATAAGAAAAGCCAGCATCTTATAGTTGAGGATGCTAAGCCAACCAGTTTAAATATAGTTATGTCCACATGGCTGCATTTTTACAGTATAGGTGGGTCTTTTAACATAGTGTAAGGGCAAATAAGTAGCTGTCTGAATCATACCGTAACTCTAGTCCAATCAGAACAGTCTGATAGGGGCTGGAGTTGAGTCCTGGGGAGGAAAGGCTCATCTAAAGGGTTGAGAACGTCAGTGTCTCCAAAGGGTGAACAGGTCTGAAGAGCACAGGAGAGATGTTTTATGTGGATAAATAAGCCGTCATGGGTGTAGTTAATTTGTTACATTCTTAACCTGTCCTTCATAATGAGGGAAGTCATAGCTAGAGCTGTCCATTTTTTCTTCACTTCTTCCTTAAGGAGTTCAAGATCACTGTCTCTGGGGCAGATGTGCTTACCTTTTCAGAGGAATGTCACTTATGTGGACACTGGAAGACAACAGGTCTGGAATTCACCTCATTTAGTATCTTAACACATGTAATTTGACATCTGTAGTAGCTGGTTTTGCTGGTTTGGCTAAGCAAATGGTAAATGGAGAAGCTATCAT
The DNA here is from genome assembly GCA_013396835.1 of Psilopogon haemacephalus. Taxonomy (NCBI): domain Eukaryota; kingdom Metazoa; phylum Chordata; class Aves; order Piciformes; family Megalaimidae; genus Psilopogon; species Psilopogon haemacephalus. The sequence continues at coordinate 228,147 of VWZI01020592.1, read as the reverse complement.
CACAGAAATGTTGTGTCTCAGCAGACTTGGGGTATATATTCTGGTTTAGGGGGTCTTGCCAGTTTCATTCAGAACTGCCATGGGTCTTCAGTCTCTCTGCAAAATGCATGTTATGGCTAATGAAGAAACTGATGCTGTGGCTCAATGTGTTGATAGACTTAGATGTCTATCTATGTATATCTATGTATACATGTATACATAGAGTGTATTATTTCCTAGAAGCTGTGACGGGTAGTGTCTTAAGTTAGCATAAAGAGAATCTGAGTGTTTCAGTAAATGCATGAAAGAGGATATATGTGACTCAAGGCATATTTGTTTTATTTGTTTAAATGTACAAATTTGGTTTAGTTATTAAAGTTAAGATGTGACTAGATAGCAAGGAAGAGGGCTGTGCTCTTGTGTCCTCTTGGATGTTCAACATAGTTGGAGACACACAGCTGGGAAACTATGCTGGACTAGAGAGTTAGAAAAACATCAAAGAGAGCCTGTAACCTTAACAGGTTAGAAAAGGTACAGTGATAGATGTACAGCTAGTTCTGCATGGTGAGAGAGATGAAGGCAAAACAGATCATGAAGTCACTACAATAATGCATTAGATAGGTTGAGAGATTTCTTAAAATGTTGTTTCTCTGTTATATGTTTAAAAGCTAATTTGTTCTGTTCTAATAAGTTAAAGTCCTTTTAGTGTTTTGAGGGTTGTTTTGGGCAAGTCTGCATCAAAGCACGAACCAGCTTTGAGCTCTTCCAAAACCTAACAGATATTTGCAGTCTTGTCAGACTTTATAGAATATAATACCTTTTTTTTTCTGTCGACGAACAGTAGGTTTAGGTCATGGTGCCAGTAAGAGACTATGATAGTCTCTGCCAACTGTTTCCACCACATCATCAGAAGACTCAGAACTGCAAGATTTACTCCTTATTAATGAATAATTGACTCAACCTGAACTGTTTCTGCCCATTTTCTCATAAATGCCGTAAGCGTAGATCAGTTTAGTTTCTGGTTAGGAGCTAAATAGCTGGACTAAATAGCTTTTCCAGGAGAGCCAGAGCAATGTAGGTGGAATAAATGATGTGGGCTTGTTTGGTTTTTTATCTTCTTCTTCTTTTTTTTTTTTTTTTTTTTTTTTTCTCAAGGAGCATTAGGTGACATAAAAGAAGTCTGCCCTATATAGCCATTTCTTCCCTGCTAGAGTCAATCTCAAAGCAAGAGCAGTTCCAGAGAAACAAGGATGTTTTGTGCTCATGTTTCTCAAAGATGATTTGTTGAGTGACTCCCTGTCACAGTTTTCTGTGATCTGTCCTGTGTCATCAGTGTCAAAATGTACTGATTTCCTTAAAGCCCAACTCCTGGGGTCATGTAACTTCATAAGTATCTGTTCTTATTTCTCTGTATTTCAAGTTTTCTTGGATAGCAAAGATGAGGAGAAGACAAGGAAACTCCGAGGTTGTGGCCCAAGTTAACCTCAAAAACCTTAGAAAAGCAAACAGGGAGCACCTCCAGTAAAGAGGCTTTGTCATTCTGGTGATGGAAGAAATGAGTTTGTAATTTTGAATTCGAAATGGTGCGGATTGTGTTCTTCAGCATAGGGGATTATTTTCTTGTCACACTGGCTGAAGATCACTTTTCCAAGCTGCTTCTCTTGAGATTTCTGAATTGTGTTTAATACCACAGATTATGAGGCCTTGCAGTCTGCAAGCTGAACAGGACTCATGTCTTTCTCACAGGAAGAGATTTGAGGAAAACGTGATCTCAGAAACCCAAAGCAGCCATGTATTGCTTCTCTTTCTGTCTCTCCATTTGACTGTATTCTTGCAAATCAGACATGTGCTTGTGCATATGATAGGACAAAGTATAGGAAAATAGCTGCTATTTCTTCAGGAAGTCCCTGGTTAAATAACACTCCAGAGTAATACTTATTTACACTGCAAAAATGAAAGAACATAAATACTTAGTAAGGCTTCTATTTTCTGGTTCAAGTAGTTCTTAATAATCTTTTTATAACTCAGGACATTTCCTGGGGGTATGTATATGTGTGTATATATATATATGATGGGGGTTTTGTTTGTTTGTTTTACAAAAAAAAGATAAAGCAGAAGGTCCTTGATTATACTTTTGGGAGGGATATTGCCTTGCTTTTGTTTCTGTTGCTCTTGGAGATTTTAGAAATTAAACTGAAAATGACAACCCATTGAGAAAGAGCAATGGAATGTTGTAAGAATGTTAAATAGTTATTAATGGTACTATCTGTAGAATTATATTAAAATTTCTTTTGTCGAGCTTCTATATGAATTAATACCAGTGCATTCATGTTTTCCTCCATAGATAGATATTATTCTAAATAAAGGAATGTTTAATTTGTATTAACAGTGCAAACTTCAACTTGTTTAGTGGGATTTCTGTAATCTCACTTTATATAAAAACAATAGATTGTTCCTAAATAGTTACAAATATAGAAATACTTTTATTTCCCTTTCACAATGGGATTATCCACTTCTGTCAATTTTCCTTTAATTGTAGAAGAATATTTTGGAGTCCTGTATCTCCAGTAATATTAACTGTTCATGAAGAGGACTAAAATGTAATTTGAATTTTAACAGTTCTCCTTTTGCTAGGATTTTGTATCTTTCTAAACAAATCCGTTTACAAGACAGTGTTGTGGGATGACATGATCTGACACTAATGATTTATGATAAAGAATAGGGATAAAATAATATACAGAAGTACATTATGTACAGCTAAGGAAGAGTTTTATTTTTTCACTTTTTTGAGGGTTCAGGCCAGTTTACTGATCCAAGTTTTTTATAGCAGGTGCTTTCTGTTGTGTGGAAAGAAAACAAGCAATCCCTGCATTTTATACATCACTAAACACTAAGTTAAAATGTAGTTAATTTAGCAACTTCCTTAGTACTTCCTTAATTCCTTTTGAGTGATTTTTTAAAAGCAGCAAACAAGTTTATTTGCATTTGGTCACAACTTAATGCTTTTATTGTTTTATTAATCAGGAGTTTAAATTTGTGCACTAAATTGTTTGCACTAATGACAAAGAGTGGGTTGTATTTCTGTTGGCTTTTCTCACAAGTCTCAGCTCAGTCTACTCAACCCAGCTAATGCGGAAATGGCAATTTTTTACCTTTTGCAATTTTATAAAATGTAGTCATCCATTTATGATGGTGGCAACAAAACTTGAGACTGCTGCCTTAGGAGGTGTTGGGAATCTGCTACATCTGAAACCAGCAAAACCTTATATGTTCAGATATCAAAGAAAACAGTGTCTTTTTTCTGCAGTGACTCTTGCGACATATTATATGAGAACAAGTGTTATGAGGAGTGGCTGAAGGAACTGGAGTTATTTAGGCTGGAGTAAAAGAAGCTAAGGACAGACCTTTTAGTTCTCTACAGCTACTTGAAAGAAGGTTGTAGTGAGGTGGATGTTGGTTGTTCCTATTGCTAACAAGCAATAGGATGAGAGGAAATGGCCTCAGGTTGTGCCAGGGGAGGTTTACGTTGGACATTGTGAAAAATTTCTCCATCAGAAGGGTTGTCAAACATTGGAACAGGCTGCACAGGGAAGTGGTTGAGTCAGTATTCCTAGAGGTATTTAAAAGGTCAGTATACATGATGTTTAGTGACATGATTTATTGGTGGACTCGGCAATGTTAGGTTTACAGTAAGACTTGATGATCTTAAAGGTCTTTCCAACTTGAATGATTCTACGATGTTATGATTCTATATATTGTAGTTCCTACTTATCGCTTCATAACTAAGTAAAATCTCAGCCTCAGTTCATAGGTGGCACAGTTTGTCTGTTTGAGAGTAGCTGGTAGATGAAATAGCAAGATTTCTTGAAAGTAATGTAAATGGGCTGTGCTATTGGCAAGAAAGTAAAATTAAGTACAATACACTGTTCTTGAGGTGCACTTTTCAGAAGTGATGCTGTTGCCTATCTAGGCAGAGGGAATATACCACTTTGTGATCTTTTATGTATTCTGGCAAGGATTAAATGAAGTTAATAACAAGTTAAGGACTCCTGCCACTCAGCATTATGAAAGCTTCCTGTATGTAACAACAGAAAATAGAGTGTGATTTAGAATTCAATACTTAGCATTGCAAATTATCCTGCTATCCTCTTTGCATTGAGCATTACCATGATCGTTTTGAATACTTTTAAAATAGATTGTTTAGGTGCTTTCCAAATTTAATTCTAAATCAGTTTTGTCAAAGAAATAAAAGCTGACTTCAAATATTTCATTGCTTTGTGATGCAGCATGCAAGGAGACAAATAGTCAAGATCATAAAAATAAACAATGTTTATACATTTATTTCTAAAAATATGAATTATCTAGGAGAGAGAGAATCATGTTCATTCTGTGGTAAGTTACGTGTTATGTGAAATACATTCTGTTACATTTGGAAAGGTAATTATGCCCATCCTTTTGTGCTTTCAGTGTTCAGTGACATCTCCAGAGAAATCTCATTCTTAAAGCCCATTTATTTACTGATTCAAAGGGCAATGCATTAGTCAAATCACATACATAACTTAAATGGTAATAGAATCTGTCACACCGTGCCTACCTTGGTATTTGAATATGACTGAAATAGAATTTGGTCTTTCACAGGGCCTTTTTAGGGGAAGCTAACAAAGTGGAGATTACTGCATAAAATGAGGACACAGAAATTACTTAACTTTTATATCTATTTCTTAATGTTTTTGTTTTAAAAAAATGCTAAGTAATATTTTTTATGATGTTAATGTTTTACTGTCAGAATTTGGAAGCAAGACAGTGTCGGGCAGAAGTAAGTTCTTCATGTATAGGAAGGAATCCTGAACAAAATACTGGAAAATTACTTTATCTGTCTTCTGTAGATTAAGACAGGGTATTTTTAAGGCCTATGTAAAAAGAAAATAAGAAATAAAAATTGTAACATGAAACTTTAGACAATAGAATTTTTACCATTTCAAAGTAAGTTTTGAGAAAAGTGAATATAGTTGCAAAGGTGGTTTTTTTTGTGTGTCTGTGGAAGATAATTTTTGTCAGTTAAAATCACTGAACTGTGACTGGCCTGTAAGTAGAGGCCAGTTTCTTCTCAATATTCATGTGTATAACATCAGCTATTTTTGTTATTGAGAAACTGGAAATCACTTAGTTTTAGCATATTAGAAGGAACATTGTTCAACTGTGGAAGGAAGTATTTAGGAAGAAAACTCTCAACAAATCCATGTGTTGCAGGATCAGAAATATCAGAGATGCACAAGTATAGTCCAGTAGGAAGAGAAATGCAAATTATTAGTGAAGTTACAAAAATTAAATTACTATACTAGTGTAGAATTGTGATTTTCAAATGATATGTTTTCTTAACAACCTAAACCTCTTCTCTTTGCAACAGATACCTGAAGGGAGGTTATATCAAGATGTGTGTCTTTCTCTTCTCCCTAGTAACATGTGATTGGACAAGAGGAAATAGCCTCAAGTTGCTTCAGTTCAGGTTTAGGTTGAATATTAGACAAAGCTTCTTCACTGAAAGGGTTATCACACACTGGAATACGTGTCCCATACCTCCCCTTCTCTACCCACCTCCACTCCCCAGGAGGTAGTTGAATCCCTATCTCTGGAGGTGTTTAAAAGATGCACATATGTGGTGCTAAGGGTTTGGCACTAGGTAGAGTTAGGTGATGGTTAGACTTGATCTTAAGTCTTTTCCAATCAAAACAATTCTGTAGTGCTAAATATTCTTCAAAAAATAATATTGCTAGTAAATGAGAATGTTAACAATTATGGTTTAGACAAGTCTATTAAATCCAGTCATCTTGTGAACATGAACAGATATAAATTACCCCAACAAGAAGCCAAGTTGCTGAAGTTCCATTGGCAATCAAATTAGTTCAAAGTAAATCAACATAGCAGAAGCAAATCTTATATAGTTTGAAGTGTGTTGTAAGACTTAGAGACAAATTGTCAGTGCAGACAAATGGAAGGGAGCACATTTTGCAGTTAACATAAAAACATTTGCAATACAAAGGCAAGGACACTGGCACAAAAGGTATGATGCTGTGCTTTCAAGAAAAGCAACCACTTTGCAGAACTCCGACCCACTTTCACAGTTTACCAAGAAATTTCATAAATGCTGTGGAAGTACTGATGACAATGAGAGCGGAGGAACGTAGGAGGACTTCTCTGTCTCTTAAATGTGCTCTCAAAGCAAGGTTCTGCGGGAGATGAGCTTGTGATGTGCAACATAAATGGACAAAAAGTAGAGTTAAAAATAAACATCGAAGTGGAGTGCCCTGTAATCATTGTGAGGACAGAAAAATAAGTGAGCACAGAGAAATAGGCTCACAAAGCCACTGCGTTTCAGAATAAGTACTGTTATTACTTATGGGAACAGGGAATAATGGAAGCTATTGCTTTTCTGAGTTCACATTATATCCTTTTCCCTCCTGTCCTGAATAAAGCAAAACTTTCTTTTAAAAATATTTTTCTTTCAAGTTTTTAATTAAATTTTAGTTTTCTAGTGTGTATTGTGAGATACTGAAAACAGTATTATTATTAAAATCAGAGAGCAGTAGCCTATAAATGCCCATATTTTATCTTTTATTAACAATGAAAGAGAGCAAAACCAACATGATCAGAAACTTTGAAATACTGAGGCACCGGGTGACAGGACGGGCAAAATAATGAAAAAGTTAGGAGCATATAAATCTTTTGAATGCAAAAGCTGTATCATAAGGACAGCAGAAGAGTTTCATAATGAAGGAAAAATATGGGATTTGATTCTTATTTAGGATTTTAATACCTTTAAATGAAGTTCTGCATTTTGAGTTCCCTATTGGATTTGTACTTGCTTGAGGAAGCTTACTTTTGTGATTGTGTAATATGTTTATCAGAGGAACCTGCACTTTCCTGTGCTTGCCAAAACCAAGCCAAATGGGGTGTAATGTGGTCATCTCTACTGACTGTACATGCTAGAGTACCATTGCAGTTAAACATAAACAGTAGGCTTCAGGAGAAAACAACTTTAGGAAACTGGGAAAAGCATTACAGTAGGAACTGAAATACTTGAAATGTGAATCCAAGAAGGAAGTGTGATTTCACGGGGGATTTGGTCCATCCTTCTGGATCTGAACTGCCTCCTGGTGCACTGCCAGCGGATGGTGCAGCGGCAGCTGCTACAGCAGCTCCTGTTCCAGCCTCAGTAGCTCCTCCAGTTCCTGCAGCTGCGGCTCCTGCTTCTGTTTCAGCTCCTGCTCCTGTTTCAGCTCCTGCTCCGTAAACAACAGCGGCTCCAGTTCCTGCTGCAGTTCCTGCTGCAGTTCCTGCAGCTCCAGATGAGGGAGCGCTTGTGCTGAGACAGCCTGTGCTAAGTGTCCCAGGTGGCAATAGCAAAGGAAAAGAGTAAAGTAAGATAACCTCTGTCTGTCACGCTCTTACACAAAAACCTACGACAAATACTAAGTAGTACTAACACGTTTGAAGTTTTGAATAGTATCCAGTCTATCTGAAGCATTAATAGATTTCTGTGCAGAAGTCAGTGAAGGGCTAGAGACTGCCTTGAACTAGTCTAGTGGATGGATTCTAGTCCCACATGTTGTGAGTATGTAATTGTTAAACAGAGTAGAGTGGCTTCAGCCAGGCTGAAACAATATCAAACCAGAGCTCCACAGAACATTATCGTCAGGGTACTTCTGTTTGAGAAGACAGGAAAAGTGATCTTTTACACTTCCAGGACTTAAAAACTAACTGGGCCTGTTGTGGGTGATAAGCTAGGTGCTTTGGGTGGGTATTGTGCTTCCCAGTTTCATCAGAAATCTAGGGGTTGCAGCTTTTGGGAGGGTTAACATTTTTTTTTTTTTTAGCATAGTAATGGAGATTATAGTTTTTAAAATATTTCATGTATAGTTAAACCCGTAACAGTAGATAAGGGAAAAGTTACCTAACAAATGTTGATCATAGCAACACCAGTGAGCAAGAAATGAGAGTTGAATCATGGTGACTGGAGCATCAGAAATCTAACACACAAAAATGTCTCATTATTCGGGACCAGTGTGTTATTTGTAGTACTGAAACATCCAGAAGTAGTAGCTACAGGAAGGAAATGCAGAAAATAAAGGGCAACTAAAATGTGATTGACCTGGAGCCACAAGTTGATGACATGAAACTGATGCTGTGCTATCTGAGCAACTCATTTTGTGGCAGACTTGTCATTGACTGGGTAGTTCAGTTTATTCTCCATAAGATGTGAGCTGATATGATACTACTACACTATTAAATATTTGCTTGTCAGCTCAAACAGGCTTTTATTTACTACCTTTATTCAAAAGAGGGACTAATGTGAAAAAAGCCCTCCTATTGTAAAAACTAAAAAATAAACTCAGTGCATGCTGAGAGGTTCATTTTTCATGGTGTTAAAATACTATGGGCATCTACATCTGAATACAAAGGTAAAATCCTTGATGCTCATATTTGATGAGTTTGTCGCCCTGTTTATTTTAAGCCTGTAAAACGTCTAGAGAGATCTGTCCTAGCAGCTGGTGAGGGTGAGGAAGGACATAGTAAAACCATTCTGTTAGTGAACAAAAGGCATTCTTAATTCAAAATATAAAGTGTCAGTCGTAATTGTTCTAAAGGAAGAGTTATGCTGAAGCCTGTCATGAGTGAATGCCAATACCCCTTTTGTAGCCAGTATTCAAGAGAAAAGATGTCTCAATTAAAAGTTGTCTTTGTTGAGGACATCAGAATAGCTACTGACAGAGTGCATGTGAACTGCAATCATGCATCATGCCATCATCACTGACAAGTTAAAAAAGCAATAAAAGCATGCTGCAAGTGGCTGCTGTCATGCAGGTTGCTGTGAAAGAGAGACTTGAGAAGCTGTTGCTTTGTCCATTCAATACAAAATCTTTGAATTTTTAGTGACAACCTCTAATAACTAGAAGTCAGAATAATCCTCTCCATGTTGGGGCATTGAAGAACTGTCATGTTGAAGTGGTCAGTATCAGAAGTTAAGGTGAAAAATAGGATCAATAAAAATCATTAGATGTTGAAATGTCATTTGGTTTTGATCCATGGTGAAGTTTTCTGGTTTGTTTTTTGCTGTTTTTTTTTAACCTTAAGTTGATGTGTTTAAATAGCAATGATATTTTTTCACATAATCACTTTGCTGTCATGGCTAGGACTTTAGGAGAACTATTAGCAAAATACCTGTAATAAAATTATGAGAGCTGGGTACTGCTCTTTGGTGCAGGTCATCTATTCTCATACTGTTCATTTGCGTTTTGTTATGTTGTTGTGTTGTCTTGCCTTTCCTTCTTTTTTGGGGGGAAGAGAAAGGTTTGTGTGGGATGTAAAGGTTAAGAATGATTGCTGATCTCTCTGCCTGTATCACTGTGGTGGAAGTTAGAATCTGTAACATATCTGGTGCACCTGTGGACAGGGCAGCATCAGTCTTCTGCTAGTGTTTCTGAGCATTGCTAGTTACTTCAGCTTTCTAGCAAACAGTGGGGAAAAAAAAGTGTAGTAGAGAAGGATTTGAGAAACTCATTTGTAAATCACCTAAAGCTAAGACTATTCCTGTAATAAATATTAAGTGACAATAGGCAGGTAAAATGCTGCTGTGAGAAGTGGACCAGCAGTTGTCTCCTCTGCTTACTGCCTAAGTGTCTCAAAAAGGACTCAAAAGATTCATTTCTCTTTCTGCAAGAAGAAAAAATTAATTATTTCCTGACAGGATTGTCTGGTTCATCTCTGAGGTATTTACCTTGAGGCTGTATGAAATAGCCTGTTTGACTGTTAGGACTTAAATTGAGATTAATGAGTTGTTTCATTCAACTCCATCACTGAATCTGGGTTGATTTTTGGTGAAGATCATATAAATAACTTGTCTCATTGTTCAGTTCCTCCCTCCTTTTTTTTTTTTTTGAGCACCCTCCAGCTAAAATGCTTAGTTCCAATGTACTTGGATTTGTTGATCTGAAGTGCTGTAAGAAAGAGCTAGTAAAAAATAAATTATTTTCAGTCAGCTATAATTTTGGATAGGTGGTAAAGCAGGGTTAACTTTAAATAATTCTTTTGCTGAGAACATAAGCAAACAATCGCAGTTTATTGTAAGACAAAAATTATTTGTGAATGTAGGAAAATTAGTAAAATGCTTATCAAGAACAACTTGAAAATCACTTCAAAGTTCTGCTTTTTACCCTTGAAGGAAACAGCTGGTGACAGTAGGTTGACTGTACTTTGCCTTCCTGTGGTACTTTAAGCTAAAAGTGGTAATAAAGAATCATTTATTAATGATTCTTTGAGTTTGGAAATTGTTTTTTTAAATACTATTTTTTTTCCCTGTAAATAGTTTTTAAAGCTCTATTTTTAATATTTTTTAAAAATATTTTAAGGTGCCATTTTAATATGTATTAAGTCAGTTTGGAAGTGCACGTTGAAAGCATGTGATGACAGGAATAGTGTCCGTGTAAAAGGAACTCAGTTTTCATTTTTAAAATACGAGGATACCTTACAAAGTTGCTTAAGACAGTACATGCAAAAAAGCTACAGTTTATTCTGTTTATAAATTCTCAAAATATTTGTTTCTCAGTGTTCTTATGTAGACAAACCTCTGCTAGTTTAAAAATTTGTAGAAAGAAAAATTTGCAGTTAAAAAAGAAAGATAATATGCTTACATGTTGATCACCAAAAGTTTATATTTATTGCCATGCCTCAATATTATTCTTAGTGTTAATATTTATAGTAACAGATTTTATTATATTTCTAATTTAGATGTGTTTATTTTTTAATATGACTTTTTAATTTGGATAGTCAAGAAGAACTTAACGTTTTCATAATCATTTCATGTAACTGAGCCTCTGTGGAAAACCAGAGCATTCCGCTCAGACCCAGTTTGTTTATTAGTGTTTACCTGCTTGTAGTGTGCTGTAAGTAACCTAGCATGATTGATTGTAAGAGCAATTACACACAAATTCAAGGAGGATTTTATATTCTGCCCACAGGCTTGCATGGCAGTGCTTCTGTCTTCCTTGGAAGTTCACCTGTTCATTTTATTACCTATAGGATTCAAAGTCTTTGTGACTTTAGTGCACTATTGCAAAGCTGAGTGTGATATGACATAGACACTTTTATTGCCATTGTCCCCACAAGTTCACGTAGTGGCTGCCAAGGGTTGGGACCAGTAGTTTATGGTTAACATTGTTAATACCAATATCACACAGAGGTAGTGCTGCTGTTTTTCTTTTTTTTAAGATGAGATGTCCTCTTCCTCAACACTGTACCAGATCTGAAGCAGTTTAATTTGTGATGTGATAATGCAGTCCTTTAGATGAATCATAAATTTGTGGCTTGGCTGTCTCTGCCAAATTCTTGGTAATTATCAGAAATGCCAAGAAAACAAGGTAGCTTGTTAAACAAGGTAGTTTAATTGTTCAGTTACCCCAATTTCCCATATGCTTGTAGCAAAATAAGGGGTTTTTCAGCTTTTTTACCTGTTTAGGGAGGGTTATGTCTTGTCCTGATCTGTGAGAGTTATTTCCTGGGTGGTGGGAGAGGACAGGTGAATTTTATCTATTTCTGGATTGATAACATGTTTTGGGAACTCTTCAGATGAGACTGTTATAAAATGCTGTACTATATAAGTTTATCATTTTGGTAGAGAGTGAAAGGAGACAGACCTTTGCCTTAAATTGTCCTTAAAACTTATGTGAAACATAGTAAGTATTAGCATGTATGAAATAATTAGGATTTTAAAATGTTTTGTTAGTTTCTGTAGAGCTCTATAATTGTTGCTGAAATCTACATTTTTTTTTCAGGGCTTAATCTGATTTAAGTCTTTTGACTACAGGTGTTTGGGGTGTTCTTTTATTTCTTTATTTTACTTGTGTTAATTATAATGATATTGGAGGCAGATAACAGGACACGCAACTGGCCTAATATTACTTGGTGGCGGGATTTTTCTCCATCTCCATCCAGGACCCATGCTTATAGTACTTACTTTTAAGACAGCAATGCTACTTCACCAAACTTCCTCCTACAGTGAGAGAAGTAGGGATAACTCTTGGAAAAAGTTTTAAGGCTAGTGACAAAATATGTTTGTCTTTCAGATCCCCAGCTCAAGGGTATAGTGACCAGGTTATATTGCAGGCAAGGCTACTACTTGCAAATGCACCCCGATGGAAGTCTCGATGGAACCAAGGATGACAGCAGTAATTCTAGTAAGTGACTGCCCCAGGGGAATGTCTTAATCGCACACGCAGATTGCATCGCTTGAGTGTGTATGCGCAGACACGGTGTTAATGCCTTTGGAGGGTTTCTGAATGTGTTTTGCCAAAAGGAGGAGGGATCTGGCCATTTGAAGCATAATGACTGCCAGCACGCCTTGTGCAGGACATTGGTCTAAATGTATTCCTTCTGAAGGGATGGACCTCAGGGGTGAGATATTTAGGCCAATTGTTGTCTTCCGGTAATTTTGTGAAAATGATACAATTATATGAAAATATTTTTGTTATAGAATCCGTGCATTTAACATACATTTCTTATTTTCAAATAAATAACAAAAAAAAAAAAAAAAAAAAAAAAAAAAAGGATGAAAACAAAAATTCCTTGAAAATTCTGATTATATGTGCCCTGATTCAGCAAAACAAGTAAGTGCATGTCTAACTATCAAAGTCCTGCTTAAAACAGATACTTGAAGTACCTTGCCAAATTTGGGCTAAAGATCCTACAGTCCCTTTACCAACAAGAGTTCCAATGGTATCAAGAGAATTTTTGGCAGTGTAGGGACTGTTTGCAAAAAAAATGCAAAGGACAGTTTTCAAAAACAATGCAAATAAAAATAGTTTTGAAAGGCCCTGTGAGTTGCTGCTTTGGTACCCTTTCCCTATAATGCTGCCACATATTTTCATTCAATGAGCCTGTATGTGTTTGGTAACTTCAGCTGTAAATGCTAACTAAACAAACCTATTTTTGCTCTAGCAACAGTTAATTTTTAATTTTTTGTTTACATTTCTATTTTATTAATGATAATAGCAAATTTAAGTAACAAATTTCTATGTGATCTCGAGGTCTATTTTAAGCGTTTTTAATACAAAAGATTTATTTTAGTACGCTTATATAAAAAAGCCTTTATTTTCCTCAAAAATGTTGAAATTAGGCTATAGAAATTAAGAGATCTGAAGTTTCAACTTTACTTCAGTTAGGTCCCTGTTTCACCTGTTAATGCATGACTGTCTTTTTTTAACACACTTCATCAACAGGTAGCATGATCATCTTTATTGCTCTATTATTTTTTTTAAGAACTGAGGAAAAAAATTATCTTCATGTGTTTGTTGGTTTTTAAAATGTTTTCTTTTTCCCCCTATTTCCTTTTCTTCCCTCAGTGTGTCCATTTCTCATACCCACTTCTGCACTGGAGTCAATATTGAGACCTTGTAAATACAATTTCATGATTACTTTTTATAGAAGCTTTGCCTATTTGCAGTCCGAGGAACATGTCTTAGATCACGAGAGTGTATCTCCCTCTCTGTCTTTGCTTATCTCTCTCTTATTTTCAGCTTCTGTGAGAAGATGTGCATGACTGCAACAGTTTTTAAATGTTTTAATGTTACTAATGTTTGGTGGTTTTTTTTAATCATAGTGCTCTGTGGATTTTGAATCTTTGTAAAACTAGACCATAGTGCCTTACTTTCCTCTTTTTGCTGTTGTCAACTTAAAAAATCTTCCTTTTAATTTCTTACTATGTCATTCTCCCTTTCTCTCCCTTTTCTGGAATTTCATTTGTCTCTCTTATTTTTGTTGTTCCAAAATGCAGAACAAATATTATATGTATTGTATGCATATTATATAGAAATTGTCCAAACTCAACCTAATAGCAGATATAGCATTGCTTATTCTGGGTAAATACTGTTAAATAATTATTATGGTTTATTTAATCAGAAATTTTTAGGCTAAAATGATTTTTTTTTTTCATAAAGGGATTTGCTTCTGTAACAGTTGTGATTCATTATTTGTTTCTTCACTAGTCAACTTTTGCAACATTACGTAGTAGAGACAGTTTAGGCTATAAAGATGGGAAGCGTGCTTGTCAGAAAAGTATACAATCTCCACCTTAATTTTTGCTAGTATATATATGTCAACACTACATTAAGAGCTGAAAAGATCGATCCGTGTGGTAGATTCATGAATATATGAGTACGTGTCTGCTTTTTTTGTGCTGTCAGACTTTCTCTCCAGTATTTTTCACTTTCCATTATGTTTCCTTCCATTTTCTGTTGAACTTTTTGTTTTGTATTACTTTTCTTCATTGCAGCAAATTTTTATTCCCTCCCTCCACACACACACACACACACACACACACACACACACACACCTTCTTTACTTTAAAACAGAAATTTTCTCATTGGTAGAATTCCTAGAATCTTGATGTTTTGTTTTGTGAGCTCTTTCTATCTGAGGTTTGACAGTAAATAAGTTTGGGTATCTGCCAGGTGGAAAAACTGACTTTTAACCATGGAATTTGCAGGCTGCCTGTTTATTGTGCCTAGTGGGCAAGGGAGTGGACATATATCAGCTGCCAGTAGGGCAGTTAGTACACTTGACAGTGAGGATAACTTCCATTTAAAGTCTGTTTCATAAAAATGGTGGAAATACAAGTTGCTGAAGGGTGTGTATCTCTGCCAGCCTTCCATCCGTATTCTGCACTACTCACTGTCCCAGAAGCCTTTGAAGGGCCTCCTCGGGTGCTGGCAATATGAGGATATGGATGTTGGAGAAGCCATCGTGAGTGAGAACCAAGGGACAGAGAAGCAATTTCCTTTTTATCTTCAGTAGGAAAACTGAAGCTTAGTCATATCACTACTTCTTATGCTGTTGCAATTTATTCTGTGTTAAGCAGTTAGCAGAGTACTTAAATGTTAAATTCCCTAACATGCATGTATCATTTGGTACTCATATGTATGTCAGTAAATGTAAGTTACACACTATTGGTGTCAGTGTTGAAGACAGGTAGCACAAAGTAAGATTAAGATGTAGTCTGTTCCAGTTGAGTGGTTCTGTTCACACCTGGTGTCTTTAAAGCTTCTTAGTAGCATCTTTGATGTGACTTTTTACCTTTATCTGAAGTAAAAATAAGTTTTCCTAGTGGTTTTAGGCAACTGATGAAGTAGAATCCAGACTGCACAGATAGATGGCAAGATTTTTAATATGCACAAAACCTTCCATGAAAAATGAAGTGTGTGATTGCTTGTAGTTGCATCCCTGAACTATTATAATCTGCACATGTTGTTGGCCATGCTCAACCTAAGTAGACCAGTGAGTTTCAGTTCATTGTTTTGAAATCTTTTTTACATCTTTTCCAAGTTGGTGATGTCTACTGACAGGCACCTCTTGGTTAACAGTACTGAGATTCCTTAAACCACACCACCAGGTCAGGGCTGTTAGCTTAGTCTATCTTGTGCGTAGTCTGAACTTTTTTGCCAAACTCCCAATGATACATGAAAAAGACTTTGTTTCATTGTTTTGCTGTTTTAGCTGGTTTTCTCTTTAACCTTCCTCTTCCTCGAAGTTTCTGGTGTGTTTTTGTGGCTAGCTTGTAGTGATCTGTAGACTCGATTATTACTGAGGTCCTAATCAGTGAAGCTGTCCCTCTCTAGCTCTAATTTTCCTGGGTTTCATGGCAGTCCTCAGCATTACTTGGTGCAAGTGGAACTTGCTTCAGTGCTGTCCATAGGCAGCATTATTATTAATAAAGGAAAGCAAGCTACTGCACAAAAAAACCCCATAAAGAAACAGAGGAAATTTTCTTGCTGTGCTTGTTGTAACAAATGTTGCATTCTCCTCCTGTTTCTCCTTCCCACTCAAAACAACTCATTTTAAGCTTTGGTCTGTCTTCAAAATTTTGCCCCATTGACACAGGGTAGGTTTAGTATGAAGACTTAATTAATTTGGAAAACAAGCAGTTCTCATTCCTTAATTTCTGAAATTGAAAGCCTGTATCTTTTAGCTCTAAGCATTGATTTTGATTGGCCTGAAGAGTGTATCTCAAGCCAACAAGCACTGAAAAAATTCAACTTAAATTATAACACTTTCCTTGATGGGTGATAAACATGGTTTTAACACTGAAATGTTGCTCTTTGTGCCTCATATGAAATTACAGTAATGTTTAAAAAGGTTTAAAAGAGAGGCACATTTGTACCCTTATTTGATATACTGATCAAGAGAAGTGTGGCCAGCATGTTGAAGGAAGTGATCCTCCCCTTCTGTTCCATACTGGTGAGACCCCACCTGGAGTACTGCATCCAGTTCTGGAGCCCCTATTACAAGAGGAACATGGATGTGCGGGAAGGTGTCCAGAGAAAGGGCCACGAGGAGGACCAGAGGGCTGGAGCATCTCTGCTATGAGGAGAGCCTGAGGGAGTTGGGACTGTTCAGTCTGGAGAGAATGCTCCAAGGTGACCTTATTGTGACCTTTGAGTATCTTAAGGGGGCCTACAAGAAAGCTGGGGAGGGACATTTTAGGATGTCAGGTAGTGATAGGACTAGGGGGAGTGGAACAAAGCTAGAAATGGGTAGATTCATACTGGATCTTAGGAAGAAGTTCTTCACCATGAGGATGGTGAGACCCTGGAACGGGTTGTCCAGGGAGGTAGTCGAAGCGCTATCCCGAAGGTGTTTAAGGCCAGGCTGGATGAGACTCTAGACAGTCTGGTCTAGTGTGAGGTGTCCCTGCCCATGGCACGGGGTTTGGAACTAGATGATCCTAGTGGTTCCTTCGAACCCTGACTGATTCTATGATTCTATGAATCTATGACTCTTTGTTAAATGCCAACGTTACCATTACTGGAACAACTTTGAATTGGCCGTGCTGTGCATGTCTATTGGTTAATTATGCAGCAGCGTGCTTTGCTTCCTTTGTGGCACTTGGTATCTGGTAGAGTTGCTGTTCAAGAAATCATGCAACCCTTTAACATTCCCTTATTTTAAAATTTTTAATACATGCTCCTTAAACTCTACTTATATCTTTCAAATTGAATATGGAATTATTAACTTCTCATGTCTTTCCAGATTACCTACCACTATCACATTTTGAGTTGCAGATACTGGTAAAAATAATGTTCACAGCACCTTTGTAAGGTAAAAGAGACAATTAGAAATAAAGTATGTGAAGATTAAGAAGCCCCTGCAAAGCTGTTGAATTTGGATTATTGAATATTAAATTTGTATAACTTAAATATTTTCCATCTCATTCTTGCACTGAATTTTACTGCAGTTTGTCTTCAAAGAATTGCACAGGCATTTATATCACCTCCGGGAGATAGTCTGTTTCTTCCATCAGTACTATCTTAGTGTGAGAGGATGCATAAAGGCCGTATTCAGCTTTATTAAAAAAATATGTTTTAATTATGCCTTGTGTAAGATCAGGTAGGTAGGATGGGTTTGCTCCATAAGAAACAAATGGAGAGATCCCTGAATACCAACATCCCTGCAGTCATTGCCAATCTAAAAGATCTGATGGAAATGTCTTTTTTTCCTGTAGGCCTGCAGATGGGAATAAATTAAAGAAGTAGTTGCCTTGATCTGATTGCAGCTTTGGTCCTGTAGAAGGTTTTGTTAAGTGACACCAGGGCAGAGTATACACAGAACAGACAGCAAATTTATAAGCTTTAAGCAATCTGTCTGTAGCAAGCTTCTTAAGAAAAAAATAGTGACCTGCAATGGCAATTTCCTTGTAGCTACAAGACTTTAACAGATTTTACAAGGATATGGAAATAACTCATTTCAGGCATTTCAGATTTCATGGTAGTAGACTGTGATGGTATTGTATTAAAAAAAAAAAGAAAAGTGAGAGAGAGAAAGAAATGTGGTGGGTTTGTGTTTTGCTCAAGAGGAAGTTTTTGTTAAAAAGTGGACTTCAACTATGGCTAAAACTTTTGAAGAATTAGAAACCAACTCAAATTTGTTCCTTCAGATCTCCTCCACTGCACATAAAACGGTAAATTCTTTTCAAGCCATTTGTTGCTGTTAACTGGCCTCTGTCCCCCTTTTATGATCTTGTGTGTGGTGGGAACAGGCTTCCAGGTTTAGGGAAAGGAAGATAAAGCATTTGCTTTACAGTTGTGCTTTAGGTGGAATACAAAGCAGTGAGCTAAGGGAGCTTACAAAGGCTCAGTGCTGACAAGCAGAAAAAGTTTCACTTGTACCATTTTTGCTGAATGTTTCTCTTGATTTCCCTGATGTTCCCACATCTATTTACAGTTGGATTTGCCAGGCTTTATACTTCAGCATGCATCATGGGAACACTGAGTATCAGAGACCATTATATTTCCTGGGCTGTTCCAGGGTGCTCCCTCTCTCAGCTCATCTGTTGGCTCAGCAGCCTGTGTCTAGGTGCATAAAGATGTTCAATGATCTCATTCCCCACTTAGTTTCGGGTTTGGATCATTCTCTTAAAGATAGATAGAAGCCAAGGGCATTGTTCTTTTACGCATGCACCTAGGGCAAGGCTGTAACTTTGGCTGTGCAGGCCTGAAATGCCATCAAGCTCTGGAAAGCTTTCTTGCTTTACTCCAGAAAGGTTCTTACTAAACTGAGGGATAGCACAGTTGAATCCTAGGAAACTTTGAAAGGTGTCATTTGGTAGGGAAGTCCTGCTCAGTAAAGTCTTGCACAGCCAGGTTTGGGAGGAAATTGAATTTCTGTTGGCCAACTTCAGAGTACGTACAAAGCACATGCTGTGCCTTACGGGTGTATGTTTTGCAGACTTCAGTGTAAGGCACACTGTTCATCATTTATTGATCATTAATTGAATGTAGACTGGCCTGCTTAATTTCGTCTAAGTCTGAAAGATCTTTTGGAAGTTGCTGAATATTCTGTATGTGCAGAATTACAGCTTTTCAAATCACACTCTAAAGTTTAATGGTTTTAGAATAGAGGAGCGCTCTCAATCTCTGGTTGAAATTTGGTGGCAATAAAAGATATATTGTTTGCCCTTCTCAGTGCTTTCTAAGTCCACCAGCAATTATAAGCAGCTCTACTGATTTTTTAGGCTGCATAAAACACTGTCATGCTACAGGCCTTTATGTCTTCTTCACTAGTGGTTGGTTTTCTCTAGCTTTGCTGCTTTATTTTTATTGATAATAAAACAAATTATATGTGTGCTCCATAAGTTTTAACTGAACCACTATGATTTTTCATTGGCAGTTTTCTGTGGCTGACTTGTCTTTTGTGTTCACTTCTTTATATAATTATTGTTTCTTTTTCCTTCCCAGTGTCCCCTCAGTTGTTGCTACCTTTCCTATAGCATGGTGTTCATATCCCAATTTCCTTATGGAATTTCTTTTCTTCTAGAAAAAAACCCAAATTTAACTGCCTTCTGAAACCCAGTTTTAGTGTGAAAGACTCCCCCTGCACCACAAACAATAGTGGTTTTGCTGGGTTTGACACTGTTTTGTTTGAGGGTAAAGGCTGATATTTTTCTTAAGCTTCCAAATTATATTAAGCATTTGAAAATTCTCAAGTCAAGCACTATAAAGCCTACAGACTCTTAAGCCGTCTTGTCCATAAGTGCCATATTGCGTTGGTTTACATTTGTCTCATATAGATTAGAGAAGAGAACCTTGTCTGTGGGCCAGGATTTTTCTAGTGAGAAGCCTAGTAAGAATTTAACATGATGGAGACTTTTGGGAGCAACAGAAATGAAAATGCCATATATTTGTCTAATTCTTGTCTGATGTTATCTCTTCTGTTTTTCTTTGTAAACCCATTAATTTGTTTTCAAATCTTCTGGAGCTCTTCTGAGTATATTTTTCTTTCTACAGCTGTAAGTGCTCTGCTACAGCATTTTCTAGTTTTATAATGGCTTTGTGTATTCCTGGAAATATCTTATGCTACCTATTCTTTTTTCTTGCATGCCAACATTAAGGAAAGACTTTGGATTTTTCCATCCACTTCTGTCTATAAATTCTAGTAGCTGACCTATGTGTTCTCAGTTATAAAGATTTGGTCATTATTATAAATGATCTGTGGCTTTGTGTCGTTTGACCAACCATGAGTTTTCACACCTTGAGAAAATGTACTTATCCACTGCAATTACATGACCCTTTTTCTCTTGATTTGGGCTTTGCCCCGGCATTATAATTGGAGCTAGCCTCATAGGATGCACTTTCTAGTCACACCTGTAGGTGTCCTTCCTTAATTTTGAGGAACTCACTGTAGGTGTTGCTGTGTTCCTGAGACCTGGCTTGGTGGATCCATGGTCCTCTCTGCATATATTGAACACACAATATATTGAACACACAGGTTGTACTTTTGGTTTTCATCCAAGGACTTGTGAATCCTTGACTGATCCATGGTGGAAAAACACTTAGCATGAATTCTGGCTTATCCAGATCTTTTCTTCTGTTTGGTGTGTGCTTTGCATCTGATTTTGTAGTATGAGTCAGTAAATTGATACTATAAGTGTGTGCTGGCATAATTTTTGGAAGAAAATTTGGCCTGTGTCTCCTAAGTTATGTAATTTTTTGTTATTCTGTGGTGAGACTGGTAAATTCTCACATTTTCAGACACTAATCAAAGGCATGGCTATTTTATGATTACAGTTGTATATACCATTGATCGAGTATCTGATATTAGATGTTATTATTCCCCCCCCCAAAAAAAAAAATTCAGTCATTGAACATGTTCTCTTTTCAGCTTAATAATATTTATACACACTTAGTGTCAAACACATATTTCAGTAATTCTTTGAAGTGGGATAAGCCTCTGCTGTTAGTGAGGCATGTGTACTACTGGTTGTTTCTAATATATCAGTCACAAAATCAAAATATTTTTTATTTGAAATCACAGACCCCTTGAAAGCAGTCTTTGATGAGAGCACATCTTAATCTAAACCCATAAAAATACCTAAGAAAATAAAAAGCTACCTAAGTATTACCCTTATGATCAGCCTACATTAACGAAGTAACTGTTGGGCTCTTTGACTCTTTTCAGATTCCCCAGGGTACTCGTGGGTGAAGTGCTGCATAAATGATTAAACTCTAGTTTGTAGTGCTTTGTATTTGTTAGTACTTGTGCCAAATACTGAACTATCGAAGGACTTAATTGATAGATACTCAGACTTTAAGGATTAACCTTACAAGAAGTGAGATTTTCTGAATAGTTTTATTTTAAAATCAGGAAAAAATACAGAAATAAGTTTTCTTTCTTTTTAATATTGATATTTATGTAATATAATACTGTAATAACCATAGCATATTCGTATTTTGTCATGTTTTTTCTTCACAGCGTTATTCAACCTTATACCAGTGGGACTTCGAGTTGTTGCTATCCAGGGTGTAAAGACTGGGTTGTATATAGCCCTAAATGGAGAAGGTTTCCTCTACACATCAGTAAGTACCTTTCTGAGATCTGTTCAGGATGCACAGCTGAAGCTGAAATCTACACACAGGAATGAGAAGCATATTCACTTCAAGAAGTTCTGTAATATCTGTATATGTATATATATATACAGCACACAGGTATATGTGTGTATCCATATATGCATGCAGCTTATCTATAACTGCAAGAAATTACTGCATACTATATATAAAAGTCTACATGTTAGCAGTCCTAAAAAAATTTCAGTACAGATCTTTTTCTGTTTGGCTATACTGGTAATGTGCACTATACTGCATTTATTCTCAATTAAATTCTCCAGAAGTTTTAAATAAAGACTTGCAATTATTTTCATGGTGATTTGTTGTTCAGAATCCAAAAGCTGTTTCAACAGTTACATCTATTTATAAGACTTACAACGGTAGCTTTCATCTAAAAAGTCATTAACAGCCTTAGTTTATCACCATAATTGTGTGATTGTATGCTTAGCATTATTGATTTTTTTTTTTTTTTAATAAAGAGTTCTGTGGGGGACTCTTTTCTTTGTGGAATGATCAAAATTTAAGAAAAAAAATCTTTTGAGTCACAAAGAAGACTGCTGGATAAAGTGATTGAAAATTCTTTAGATTGGTTAAGATATTCCAAATGATTTAATGCTAATCGCTCAGAGTGTTGTGAATATAAAAATCCCCAGTTTTGTGTAAATTGTCTTAACCTCTTTTGAAGGGCAAGCAGACTTTAATATGAGCAGGCATTTCTGTCAGGTATTAACAAGGTGGCTTAAAGGATTTTTCATTACTATAGTTTTATTGCTGTCTATGTTGAATTTGTTTACATAGTGCTGTTTCCATTTTTTACGTCATCTAGTTCTTAATTCTCCACTGATTTACAATAGAGTGCTTTGTTTTCTATGTTCATTGAAAGGAAAATGGACAGATTAATTTTCTGATGCCCTAAGGGAAATTATTCTGTTTGTTTCAAATATACAATTGTCTTGGAAGAGCTAATTAGGAAGCGAAAAAATTGAACTAGTCTTGAATGTCAATGTCAGAACAAAGAAGATTTCTCCTCATAGAACGTATTCTGGAAACTCCAGCACTGTGATACAAAACATTTGTTTTCATCTATTCAAAATTTTAAAAATCACAGGAAAATACACAGTGTTTGCTGCCAGGAGGAAGAAACCTAGAACAAAAACCATAGAGGTATTAGAGAAAATGCCCTGCTGACATCCCAGCTCCATCATTTCGTGTGGGGAGTTAATTTCAGTACAATGATGTGAACAGCACATTTTAAAATATGCTGTTATAGCTAAGAGTACATTCTTGACCAGCACTGTTTCTGAAGTGTCTTCTCAGTTTCCTTAAATATAAGACTGCAGAGGGAGGGACCCCACCTGAATGAATTCCGGCACCACTATGTTTACTATTCTGCTAGTGGTCCAAGTTTAATGAATGCTGTCATCTGGAGAAGGGAAAGGAGTGAAAAGTACAAGCGAAATAAGAAGACATGGCTGGATCCAAACTTTGAATAGATGTGAACCGGACCCTTAGAACATCCTCAGGTTTAATAAGATATTTCTGTTACTCCAATGGAATTCAGAATTACTTTGTTCCTGTGTTGTCTGTTTGAGTAACGAAACTTAGACTGTGGTCAGTGTCATGTAAATAAAAGACTATGTACGAAGAAGACACAGTCTACATGTTTAGCATTTTGCAGGACTGCATATTTTTAATTGCCACTACTGGCAAGATTTTTAGACTCGATGACTTCATATATTCCTGTAATTATTTGCAGCTTGTTAAACACTTATGTTTTTTGATCTGTGAATATTGTTCTCCTTTGAGTGTGTTTTACTTAATTTTTTTTGAGAGTCTTTTCAGTATTGTCACTTTACCTCGTGTGAGGTAAGGAAACAAATGCTTTTTGAATGTAACACTCTTCCTTATGAGGAGAGTAGAACTTGAGCAGCCTGTTGAGAAAGACACTAGAAAACTCAGTGGATGCCTTTATTTTTGATATGTCTACAAAATGTTTCTCAACTACACTTTTGTGAAGTTGAAAAGTAGTATTATTTGATCATCTGATGCAAATCTAAAGGCAGTGATTTCCAAATATCAGTGTTGTAATGCAAATTTGATTGTTCTGTGTTGATGTATTGAAAGCATTGACAATATGTTTTTGTCTTAGCAATTACCTGCTTTCAGGTTAGAGACTAATGCATTTGAAAATAAGACAAAGCATCAGAGAGAAGCATGTCTTCTCCCTGAGGATCAAGAAGAATAATATTTTATATACTGTCATTTGTAGAAAGATATTTTTAAACAGTCACTTCCTCCTACTGTTTTGTTGGTGGATCTTTCTTGCCTCTTTGTCAGAGTTGCACTTAAATGCAGAAGTTGTGTATTATATTTCATCTGTTTTTTCCCTTAGCTATTTAGGGGAGGATGAGAGAAAAATGTTTTCTAAGTTTTGTATGTCAACTGTCATTAAAAAAAAAAACAAAAACTGGTCTCATAATGGGAATACTAGTAAAATTTATATATATTTAGATTCTTATACAAAAACAGTGAAAGCATGAAATAGCATTTAGTAAGAAGGTTGATACTGGAGTCCTCTATAATCATTCTTTGCAGAATACATCAGTGTCCCTGGTACGTGAAAACCATAGCTTGTGAGTTGATACCTCTTTTCGTGATTGAAGTTCTCGATTCTGCTATTTTAGTGCAAGCTTCACATGATATTGACTGATTAAGCAACAGCACTGACAGGAAAGGTATTATGTGTGATCCTGCTTTCTTTGATATGAAGTATTTGGTGAGAGGAAAATGAAGGTAGAATGCAGACCAGATTTACATACAGATTACCAAGTGCAGATTTACTTTGTTTTCTTGCCTTTTTTTTTTTTTTAAGAATAATGTTCTAATGGTTGGTTGTGTCAGTTTGGGAGTCTGTCTTTTCTCTTTTTATTCTGCTGTACTTCACAAAATCATGGAATGATTTGGAATTATTTGGTTTGAAAGGGACCTTAAAATCATCTTCCAGCCATATTTGCAAGGACACCTTACACTAAATCAAGTTGCTCAAAGCCCAGTCCAACCTAGTCTTGAAGCTTTCAGACATGTGGCATCCAAAACTTACTTGCACACCCTGTTCCAATGCCTCATCACATTTATACTGAAGAATTTAAAATTTAAGACTTTTTCAACTAGTTCACAAAACTCGAACATGGAAGAGTCATAGAATAGTAAGGGTTGGAAGAGACTTCTGAATACCATCTAATCCAATCTGTCTGCCAAAGCAGGATCACCTAGGTCAGGCCACACAGGACCACGTCCAGGTGGAGTTTGAAAGTCTCTAGAGAAGGAGACTCCACAAGAGTGGAATGGTGTTATGGCAGTATTTTTTTCTTAGAACAGAAGAAGAAAGACAGAAAATTATGTAGGAAAGTCAATCTCAGGAGCTTTTCATACCTACTTTGCCTGCTGCAGCAATTGAAATTTATATTCTGTCCTTTGGGGATTGATCAAGTCAGGGTCCCTAGCACACACCATCAAAGCCTTGTCAAATAAAGGAGAAGCAAAATCTTTGGAGTCTGATAAAGCTTTGCAGAATTCCTGAGAGAAAATACTCTCCAAAATTATAACCTTCCTTTTCAATGTATTTGCTACAGTAATTATTTTAACAACATGATTTGTTATTTTCTAACATGAAATATGACAAGAATCTTTTCTTTTTCTTGCACTTTTAAGGCCACCTAAAGACTATCCATTAAGCTCACCTTTTATAAGGCTTTTGTTTTTATTATGTCCAACTTTATTTCTCTCTGTGTGTGCATATCTATACTACACTTACTTATGTATATCTATATATATCCACTCAAGATATTTATTTGCTGATAGCTTCTCAATTCTAGGTGTAAGCTAGTGAGCAATGAAAATTATAAAAATAAGTTGAAAATTATTTTAGAAGGACTGTGAATAATTCAGTAGACATGAATGGCTTCATCACTGTGAAAGCTATCTGGAGAAGCTGAATTTTTCCAAAGCACCATCCTAGTTACTAGCAAGAATTCTTATGTAATAGTTATGGACTTTTTACATTAATGTGCAAAAATATGCCTTACTCCTATCTCACTTTTGGAAAGGGTGAGCAAGACAAGGTTTTATATCCAGGATTGATCTTTCAAAATCAAAAGGAGTGGAACTGGTGCAATGCACTGAAAAAAATGAGCACAGCTGCAGGGATTCTCCATGGGGAACAGGTATTGCCTGCAGCAGAACGATGGCAGTGCAGTACATGGCAGAAGCTTTTGTTGGCTTTGATGCTAATTTTGGTCAAGTCATTTTGCAAGTGGGTCATTAGTTCAATTTTCAGGGGGGCTGTTTTGCCCCCAGGATTTTCATCACAGCAGGATGAACTCAAAGCTAAAAAAAGCTATTTTGTTATTATTATTTTCCTAGAGTGAGGATGTGAGACTTGTATTGGTCAATTAATTTCTCTCAAGAGTTATGGGATCTATCTGGATGGGGTCAGAAGGGCCACTGTTTGTTTCTTTCATCCTAGGGTCAGTTTAGCAGTGTGCTGCCAACAGTTAGTGGCTACCAGAGTAAGAGAAAAAGGAAAAACTGAAATGTGGAAATGAAAAAATTCTTAACTTTAAACAACCTTTAACTGCTCGTGCATTCTTCATGTTTTCTTTTTATCCATTACTTCTGCCAGTTTTCTCTGAGACCTGAGATATGGTCAACAGCAGAAAGGGAAAAGTACACCTGTGATACTGCCAGCATCAGATGTTAAAATCATAGCAGTTTGCTGGATGGTTTCTTAATAAAGCTGATGTGCAACAGAGATTGTTTAAATGACAGCTGAGCTGCAGGGCCGTATCTCAACATCCTGGTCACCTCTTGCAGTATAGTACCTGCTTGGCATTGTGCGCTGTGGCTCCACTCCACTTACGTGGCAGTGAGAACCTTGTTGGGTATGTACAGAGCAATGGAGAGATGTAGCTATGTTTTGAGGAGGCCTTACCAAATTTTATAAAGTATTTCCAAATTAGGGACTGCATACTACTTGTTTTATGAAATTATATTTTAAGATTATGAGGGTCTGTGTTTGATCTGCTATGGTAGGTAATGTGAAGGGTCTTGGAAAGGTGCTGATTGGGCAGTATTTCTGCAGCAGTAAGATGTCAGTCTGTGTCATAGTCTTCATGAATGAGAAAAAAAAAGTCAATATGTGTTATTATGAAGTGTATTCATTATAATACTCAAGCAACTCTCACCTGAAAGAAAAGCCTTTGAGAGTTTCTCCTGACATTTCAGCAGTTTCCCAGTACTTGTATTTCCACCTCTTCTTTAAGCCCACATAATTTACTTATCTGAGGAGAAAAAAAGTGAGCTTCAGGGAGTAAAATAGGAGCAGAGACAGGTATAGCCTGAAAATGAGTGAGAGCTGATGTAATACATATTTCTAATATCTAGATCAAAGTTTTAAAAAAAATATTTTGGTAGCCTTTCACAGAGATTTTATTTGTGCTTTGGAACACCACTTGGTGTGTGCTGTGAACACTTAAAATAGACAGAACAGAATGAAGTTTAAACTAGGCAAAACCAAAGAGGAAATGCAGTGTTCTAAAATTCCATTTTTTTAAACAAGAATAATAAAAAAGGGCTTAATATGACATTGAGGCAGCACTTTGGGGTTGATTTTGTGTTGTCACAATATGGTAATGATTGCTTTAGGTTTTGACAGAGATTGTTCCCCATTTTGCAATGTACTGTAGAAATAGGAATATATCTGTTTTGAGAGACATAGACAAATCTTAGCTTGCACTTAGATTTTAAAGAGGTAAGCTTTTGTCCTAGTAGTCAGAAATACACTGAATGATAGAATAGGGTAGATCTTGCTCTTGAGATATCTGTGATTTTCTGAACATAAAAGCACATCAGAGTGGTGTCTCCTTTAATAATATTAAGATTGTTAGGAAACATGATTTTCTTTCCTATGTCAGACTTATGCATTAGGGTCTTCAGCCTTCACCCGCACTCTTACCTCACGGCTTAGACTTTACTAAGGCAAGGATAGGGCTTTAATTGTCATTATCTGTGTCTTGGAACTATGCTGGAACACTTTGGAGAGTGAAAGATAGGTGAATTTAATTATGTGAAAATCACAGCCTCTGACAAAAGTTTTGGAAAACTAGTTATGTTGGTTTGGTATCATTTGGAAGGTGACCTTTATTTACTTCATCTAACAAAAGTTTATTTGAGAGTGGAGTAAATAGCAAATTTCAGAGCTATGTTCCTCTCTAAGTTGGCTGCGTTGTTCAAAAGATAAACAAGTTCTTCATGTTCCAGAAGTAGTTGAAGTACACTGACAGAGAGGAGGAAAACAGCTGCACGGTTTATGCTTATTTATATCTGTGTTTGTAGGTAGATAATTTGTCTATCAAGTTGTCTGCCAAAAATAAATACAGAAAATTGCTAATATATTTATTTACCAGGAATAACTGTTAACACAGCCCTGCTGTATTGTACAAAACAGTGCCAGATGTTCATGCTACACAGTATAGTGGAAAAGGGGTAAAGAATGTATATTAAATCTGTAACTTTTTTCAGTGGGTTAGGTTTTCAGTACTTTTTTTGATTGAATGAGCTGAAGCCAAAGTTTTCACATACAATCTAGGGTAAAAAGTAGGCATGCACAAATGCATGAGAGTTTGATAGGGCAGGAGGGAAGTGAGAAGGAAAGGGGTGAAATGAGACTGACATGAAACTGATAAGCAGGGATTTAAGAAAATGGAGAAGATTGAGCAGAACAGAATTGTAGAAAACTCTGTGATCATTGTAGGAATGTTTATGGTGATATTAGCTGATGCTTGCATTTGTTACTACCTCTCTGAGTGCAAATGTGCAAATGGCTACTATTTGAACTACAGCTCATAAACAGTACTACTTAAATTAAAATGCTCCTTTGAATATTGTACTGGTTTAAGGCTCAATGGAATATTCTCATAAGAGAAAATAGATCATTGGTTATAAAAGAATAATAATGATAAAGTCTATATCAGTCTTCGTATGGGGGGAAGTTTGGATTTCTGTATTATTTCTGATTGTATATAGTTGTAAATACATGTAAATATATTGTGTATATATGCTTGTAAATGTAGGTTTGCTGTAAATGTAGCTTTATCTTACTTTCAAACTGTCTGAGCTGGGTGGTAAATTTTAACTGTGTGTGTGTGTGGAGTTCCAACCCACTACAAATATTTGAAAAGATAATTAGTACTATAGAGTATTTTAGTGTGACTTCTTCATCTGTGTCAGCTGTTTTACCCTCCTGTCATTTAAACACTATGCTGGGGTAATAACAGAATTTGACTCAAAATTTGCAGTGACGTTTCATGCCACTTAAACCAAAGGCATGTCCTGTTGCGTTCAATAATGTCCACAGTATCCCTGAGAGGACTTCGGACAATTTTATAGACAACGAACGCTTCCATGTTTGCTTAAAATATTTATTTTCTTTTGCCATGTTTATTTTTCATAGGCACGTGCTAAAAAAAGGACAATTTTAAATATATGTGTTCTCTCTCCCTGCAACTACAGAAACGTGCATAAATGCAATAACGTTAAAAATCTGCTCTTCCAAACTTCTTGTTAAACCATGGAAGATCACAGAGTCAGCAGCTGTTGTTGGATATTTTTCAACTAATAACTGTGTGACAAGGAATAATAACAGTAGGTAGGCATGTTAAAATGAGGTCATCTAATCTCATGCTTTAGGAAGTAAAATGATGGACACAGGGATCTAGAGTAATGCTTTCATCAATATATGGCACTGAAGGAGGCATGCCTCTGAACTGTTGTGCAATGGTCACAGCCAAAGGCTGAGAACAGGCTTGATGGAACAGCAGCTTCATCTAGTCTGTCAAATTTCTGCTTCTGGCAATTCCGTCTCATGGCAACCTCCCTGTATTTTTGACCACTGTTTGGTTTTTTTGTTGTTGTTGCATAAATATGACTACAGTTTTCTGGATGTTTCCTCGTTCTCAGTTTTGTTGCTTGTAGACATTTTGGAGTGTCTGTTGAGTACTGTACCTCTATGTACTGTATGGTCTAATATTCCTTTTGTCTTCTGTTTTTTTTATTCCCTTTTAATAGTCTTTACAGAAGCAAAAAGATCATGTATGAAATTTCTGATTTTTTGTTCCTTACTCTTTCTGTAATCTTGTTCATTGCATCAGAACATGAAAACTAATTACAAAATATATTCAATCTCAAATTTTAGACAATTATAAAAAATATATTTGAAAACAAACCCCAACTACTTCATTCCTTTAATTGATTAATGAATATTGAAAGAATAGAATAGAATAGAATAGAATAGAATAGAATAGAATAGAATAGAATAGAATAGAATAGAATAGAATAGAATAGAATAGAATAGAATAGGCCAGGTTGGAAGAAACCTCATACAGTCCAACCTATCACCCAGCCCTATCCAATGGCACTAAGTACTCCATCCACTGTTTTCTTGAACACCTCCAGGGACAGTGACTCCACCCACAACCTCCCTGGGCAGCCCGTTCCAATGGCAAATCACTCTCTCTGTGAAGAATTTCCTCCTAACATCCAGCCTATACCTCCCCAGCACAACTTGAGACTGTGTCCCCTTGTTCTGTTGCTTCTTGCCTGGGAGAAGAGACCAACCCCCATCTGGCTACAACCTCCCTTTAGGTAGTTGTACACAGCAATGAGGTCACCCCTGAGCCTCCTCCTCTCCAGGCTAAACAACCTGAGCTCCCTCAGCCTCTCCTCAGAGGGCTGTGCTCCAGGCCTTTCACCAGCTTTGTTGCCCTCCTCTGGATACGTTCCAGTACCTCAACATCTCTCTTGAATTGAGGAGACCAGAACTGGACACAGTACTCGAGATGTGGCCTGAACAGTGCCAAGAACAGAGGAAGGTTAACCTCCCTTGTCCTGCTGGCCACACTATTCCTGACACAGGACAGGATACCATTGGCTTTCCTGGCCACCTGGGCGCACTGCTGGCTCATGGCCTAATACCTACCAGCACCCCCAGATCCCTCTCTGCCTGGCTGCTCTCCAGTCACTCTGTCCCCAGCCTGTAGCACTGCCTGGGGTTGTTGTGGCCAAACTGTAGAACCCTACACTTAGTCTTGTTAAATCTCATCCCACTGGCCTCTGCCCACCCATCCAGCCTGTCATTGAAGATGCTTGTAGATGGAGTTTGTAGTAAGGTTGAATCCTTTTCAAGATAAGTTTTGTTCTTGTCATGTAAAGAAGACTTCTCACTGTGTTGTCAGGATTTTTAGATAAGAAACAAAAACTAACTCTAGAACAGAGCAGCAACAGTTAGACACATGATGCTGTCTGTCACTACTGTATCTGCATAGTTAATTCACTTTCTGTTTTACAGGAGTATTTTTAAAAGACACATGGCTCAATACCAAGGCAGATGGACAGAAATTAACTAAGATCTTTTAAATATAAAGTCTATTTTAAAAATAATAATTTCTGATGGGCTGAAGAGTGGCTTTAGTCACATAAAAAAAATCTGCATTCATTGTATAAGAAAATTTCAGTATTATCTTGCAGAAAGAGTCAAATGCATATTTTGTTAATTTTTAATAATTTCTGTAAAACTTTTAACTAACCGGATCAGAATACTCAGTTTACAATCCACAATGTTATCAGTAAAGAGAAAAATATTGTATTTACCTATGTAATTAAAGAAAATTCTACAAACATCCTATAATTTCAGGGAGTTTGGTAAGACACGTACATGATGATGTGGTTTTGAATATGTGAGAATTAATTTACAATTTTGCCTTTGCAGCACAATTTTGTGTAGTCTGTGTTCTTTAAGACTGAGTCGTGGAAAAAAAAATCAGTGTATTTAACATATTATTTTTGTTTGCAAATCTACATGAAGATATGTTTCAGTAAAAAACAAATACTGGAAAAAGCCCCATCAATATTCAACACTGCAAAATGCAATAGCTATGGACGTATTCTGTATTAGTGTTATATGTGTTAATGACTGGTTTATCTATAATATTCATTACATTTTTGGAACAAAACAAATTTCATAATATTCTTGACTTTTTTTTTTTTTGTCTTGTCTTACTCTGCTCAAATAGGCAAATGTGTAGCTAATATTAGTAAATGATGGTCAGTGATAAATTTATATCCTCTGTAATTTGCCTATATGCCAGGTTCCCCTGTGCCTCCCTCCTTAGTGAGGCAGCATTAGCCATGGCTTCTGCTTGGAAAATCTGACCATCTGGACAGGCCCATAGAAATTACGATTCTGTATGTCCAAACTAATGAGCCTTTACTCTGACTTCTTTCCTACTTGTTGGCACAGCCTATTGATCTGGAGTTTTTCTAGGATGTCTGTGGGCTCGTGTCTTGTGTGTGCCTGCTAGTGGGGATGGAGGCTGCAGCTTTCCCCTGTTGGATATTCTGTTGCCAGGGTGTAGATAGTGCTTGTGTCATTGCAGAGCTGTAGCAATCTGTGGGTGAATGCATCCACATGAATTACTGAGATAATTTCTGATGCCTTTTGAGTCCTGTGGAACTAAGCCTGTCTGAAGGGATAACTTGAGAGCAATTTTTTATCCCTTTAGCTAAATTTGTGGTTAGTTAATTAATTGCTGATTAGAGTTGATTTACAACACAAAAGTCTATGCAAAACTCTGTAGTAAAGCGAGCATCTAATAACTTCTTGTATGTGGTTTTAACAGACATCAAATGTCCATCTCCTTCTTGATTTCTCATGTCAAGTTCCTCAGTCCTCCATTTTCTTTGCTGACCCTCTGCCCTAACAGTGATCCCTAGGATGTTTCCCTGGATAGTCCATGATCATATGTGGCATGATCCATGATCATTTAGGCAATTATTCTGACCTTACAGGCAACTTTTGGCATTTCTTTTTGTCAAGTGTGATTCTTCCTTCCTTTTTCATCTTTCCCTCATTTGGGACCTGCTTAGCTGTGGCTTGGCATAGAACAACACCTAGCAATGGTGGGGCCTTTTTCGTCCATAGCTCAGTGTAATTGCATACATCTTTAGTCAAATGAAAGTTCCAGTTTCAGATTTGTGAATTTTGTCTGGATATTGGAGGGCTCCAAAATTATTAAGAGTTGGTCTAATTCTGGTACTAATTACAGCTTCTGATCGCATAGGTAGTAGGCTTGACTTAGCTGAGCACTTTGAAAAATCCCTCTGGAAAGGGTTAAATTGAAAAGGATTATTGTGCAATGTTTATTCAATATACTCTGTTCACTGTCAGGTTAGAAGCTCCCTTGATTTATTCCTGTTGACTTGACAAGGATTCTTGTTTTTTAGCAGACTACAAATACAGCCTCGGGGATGTACTGCCTCTCCCTGAAGGTGTCTCACAAGGAATCATAAAGCTGCAGAAAATCAGCAGTCAAATATGAATATTTCACTAATAATGTTGGAGTGGGGGTGAGTAGATGGCTCACCCCATCATGTTTCAGTTGATTTGTGACAGTTCTCTACATTCTGTTCTGCTGATATGTTTGTCACTAAACATTTTTAATAAAAAGTGACATGATACCACTACCTGGTGAAACATAAACCTCTGAACTTACTATGCAGGATCTTCAGAAAAACTCCTTGAAGTGAGAAGCTGAACATTTAATTCCTTCCACACACCTGTGGATTTCTTTTTCCAGTAGCTCATCATGTTATGGCTTATTAACAGGATAATATTTTTTTGTTTTTAACATTGCAAGATATTTACATTATATTACTTAATCTGTAGAGTGATTGTGGCCTCAAAGCTGAAAACCAGAGTGTTTCATCATGAGAACGAAATACCAGTACTTTGCATCTCCACAGATGTACACAACTAAGGACCTAGAGTTTTCCACAAAAGAGATGTGATTGCCTAATTCACCACAGAATTGTTTACTTATTGCAGAATTGCCTAGCAGCTGGTGAATTTAAAAAAGATAGGGAAAGGGTTTTATACCATAGGCACAGAACAAAATACAGCAAACATCTCAAAAGCGTAATATGTTCTCTTTTACATGTCCCTCTTGGCCAGCATCTGATTTCTGTGTTATGACTGATGTCCCCTAGGCAGTTATACCCTGTCACATTGCCATTCAGGCTACAGGCCAAAACTGAGCATGGTCCAGATCATCAGGAAAGAGAATAATTTTATGAAAATACTACTCCTAGAAGTAGCTTTGAAGATGTTAGGAATAGGTCGAAATACAAGGTTATTTCATCTCTTTGCCAAGCATTGCTGAAGCATTCTTCATCAGTATTTTACATTTTGAGTGAGTATGGCTTTTTTGTTAAAAAAAAAAATAATAATTTTTTTTTTTTTTTTTTTAATGTCAGTGAAAAAGTAGTCCTTCTCATGATTAACTGCATTCTGGACTCCTTACTGGTATTTTTTTCTTTATCCCTGGATGTGTTCAGATGCTTCCTGCCAAGGGCAGAGCAAGCAGCAAGTTCCTGCAATAATGTAAGAGTAAATTGGTCAGACAAAAAAAGTAAAGTATAATTAATCAAGAATAATCTGGAAGCACTATCTCTGTAAATTAATGATGTTTCTAGGGAAATATTAACTGAAAACTGTATTCTCGGAGGACTCAGTTGCAGTAGTAATTTTATACTTTCACATGTATTTCTTTTCTTTTTATAATGGCATAAAATAGTTTTTAGATTTGGTAGGAATTTTCCTATTCATTCCAATGGGACTGGGAAATACTAGGTTATACTTGAGTAGGTAAGCATCACTGTTACTCAGCTTCTTCTTGAACAAAATATGACATGGATAATATCTTTTTTAATTCAACACTGTTAGTAAAAGGTATATTTAATTTCACCCTGTGTCCTTTATGTTGGTTTGGTGTTGGGGTTTTTTTCTGCCCCCTCCCCTTTCTGTTTTGTGATGAACTTAAGGCTTAGGGTAAGAAAGCAAGAGGAAGCATTTCATATTCTTTTTCAACCCTTACATTGTTCCTGAGGGAGACTAAGTTGGCTATTTTATTCTTGACATTTGAAAATCAGGATTGTGCCCTTGTCTCTTCATTTTTCAGTATCTATTGGCACCAGCAGCAAAGGAGATGAAGGAATCAGCCTTTCAGGCATTGGAAGTGACAACTTCAGGAAGCATCAGATGAGGCAATTCTATCACCCATTTAGCAATCATTTGAGCATTGAAGGTGAATAAGAATAGCCTTTGACAACAGAATAGATAAAATTGATATTTTCCCCTAATACTTACAGAAATTTAACTCTGTCTTTGACAGATGACAGCATGCTGCCCCATGCTATCCTAGTTAGAACTGTGGAACACACTTTGCTTCAACTGATATCATTAAAGTAGAAGATAGATCAGAAGACTTTTTATTTTCAAAGATTATTCTATGGAAGTGACTGCTCTATAGATGAGATGTGAGAAATAGTGAAATAGTATCTGAACTGCTGTATATAATTCAGAGCTTTGGATGTCTAAGTATGGCATTGAGAAAGAAGGAGGCAGAAGACAGGCTTAGATAATATGATTGATGGGTAGATCATAGCATGTTCACTTCAAATACTTCCAACCATATGAAAAAAAAAAGTCTCACTGTAAAAGTAGTATAATCTGAAATTGTTAGAATTACCCTAAAAGGAAATGTGCTGGCATTGCCCATGTTGGAAGCAGACAAAATGCAAATTTCACACAAAGTATCCTTTTACCCTGTGAAGAGACATGTTTGGTTGCATTGTCTATAGATACACCCAGCTCAGAAATATAGCATGGACTTCTTCAGACCTGTTCTTAAAATACGTAAATACATGATAAACTTGTTACTTTCTATCTTCAGTAGACGTATTTTTTTGTGTGACTACAGTGGTAGAAGTTTCCTGTCCAGATTTTTTGAATGAAGCATTGGTCATGGAAATATGAAGAACACATTTATGAGTTGTTTAAATGAATAGTCACAAAAGAAGTCCATGAGTGTAACTGTTAACTTAGGATATTACTGAATAAAAGTATGGTGAATAACAGTTGTGATACTATATCTATTCACGACATCAGTATCTGAATGCTAATGTGTTTTGCAGATTGTGCATATTTTTTCATGCTTCTATCAATAAATGGAAAGTGTTGATTATCAAATCAGAAGTATTGCATTCAAAGGTATGTAACAGCAACTATAAAAAATCAGAGACAATGGGACAACAGTTTTGTCTTCTTAGTTATTACCATCTGATAATTTCTAATCATACATTTTGTAAAAGAAAAATACTTCAGAATTCCAGTAAATGTGTTTATGTACATATGTTTGTTTTTTTTTTTTCCCTCCCAGAAGATGGAGCAACCTTTCTTCAAGAAGTTGTTCCATTCAGCAAAACAAAGAATTGTTGAAATGCCCACATCTATTTTCTTTTCTTGTCAAGTTGCTACTTCAGTAAAGTAGTGCTGTATACTTTTGCTGTATATCTGGATGGAAGAATTAATTTTATTTGACATTTCATGCTTTTTTTAAAGATTTCCAGCTCAGTTCCTTTGACTGGTAGACAGCAGGGGGGTCTCTATCTCTTGCTTAAGATTGTTAGCGATGTCTTTCTGTTAATGTCAAACTGTTGCCGCTCTGTGATTGGAATGACCTGGAAAGGAGGGTTTGCTGAATAAGCCTTTATTAAGGTGGCATATTGTTCACATATTCTGAAGTAAATATACACTTCTAACTGTAAAAAAACCAACCAAACAACCAACCCAAAAAACCTCCAAACCATCAAATCTATGAATAAAAAGTCTCATTTCTGTATTGTGTTATTGAATCGGTAAAACAAGTAACCATAAAAACAAGGAAATCTTTTCTTTAATGTATTTTTCTTTGACATAAGCATTCTGAACATCAGTGTTGAAATATTGATGGGAAGGTAGGTGTTCCTAAGACAGGTTGTTAAAGTGATAATCTTATATTATGCTAATAAAGGCATATGGCAAGGATTTCTCGCACACTTCAGCAGTTTCATACATTTGGGTAGTCTCTAGTGAGCGGGAGAACTCTGCTGCTTCTATGAAAAATGCTCTGCTAAGCAGTGCCAACAAATACCCATAATATGGTGACAGAAACTTATTTTGTTAAAGGCTTCCACCTGGAGACCCCAAAGAATTTGACATGCGGGAATGAAGGTAGCTTTGTAACTCCAATGTGCACTATGCTAGTGCACATTGAGTCTTTTCTCACTTTTTAAACAATTTTTTAAAAATTTATAATTGAAGAAGGTGTTTGAGAAGAGTTTAACTGACCATTATAACAGAATATATGTCAACTGTTAATTATATAGCAGACATCTGAGGGAAGTGAACGTGTAACAGCAGAAGCCAGTCTGCACAGAGACCCTAGTTCTTTCTCTGTACTGTGTTTAAACCAGGCTCTGACAGGGTTAGCAAACAGACATGTGAATTTCTCTTTTTTTTCTCTGGATCTTAAAGTTGTAATAAATTAATCATAGTGCCATAATATGTGGCTTTGAATGTAAT
Organism: Psilopogon haemacephalus; assembly: GCA_013396835.1. Taxonomy (NCBI): domain Eukaryota; kingdom Metazoa; phylum Chordata; class Aves; order Piciformes; family Megalaimidae; genus Psilopogon; species Psilopogon haemacephalus. The sequence continues at coordinate 191,229 of VWZI01020592.1, read as the reverse complement.
CAGAAAACTTTCTGTTGCCTGGGAAAAAACTTACTAATGTGATTGACATAGATTCAAATAATTTCAGATAACCTCAGATTATTTCAGATTATGGTAGAATGAATTTAACAAAACTTTGAAATTTTTCTTTCACCAAATCTGTAGGTAGACTGTAGTGAGGAGTATCCTAATTTCTGCCACTAAATCATGGCAAAATGCATTGCTCATCTACATGTTGTCTCCACAAATATCTCTTAAGTAGGTTCTATGAAATTCCTGTCTTTTTAAAGTGATTAATACAGTGGCAGAACAGTGACAAAAGAAGTATCAATTCTTCATACAGTTCGTTTGCCATGGGCCAAAACCTGATGTTCAAATCTGTCAGAAATTAGGTTTTTGTGCTTCTCTCTCTATACATGTATTTATTTATTTATTTATTTATTTATGGTGACTGTTTTTTACCTCAAGCCAGTTTTGTTAGCTAACTGGATTACCTAAATACTGCTACTAAGATGTAATTTCTCTCAGGGGAATTTTATGTAGAGCTGCCTTATCAGTACACAGATAATGTATTACATTTGCAACCTGATCTGTCTCATCTGGTCCTGACTGTGGAAGTCTCCTGAATTTGCTGTAGAGTAAAAAAAAAAAAAAGCAGCAGTACCAGGAATGAAGTTACAGCTTACTGTACTGCTGCTTGGGAAAGTTAAATATGACTCTATTGTCTTTGAAGTTTAACTTCCACAGCTGAGAAAGTAAAAGAATACTAATATTGAACTTATTTAACGTAAGTAATCATTTTAGATGTCAGACTTAGCATACAAATTGAACAATCCATAATTATTTCAAAATCCTGTAGTTTAAATATATGAAGTCCATGTTCTATGGACAACAATTAAGTGAAATGTGGTGAAATAATAAAATACTCCAGGCCAAAATTCTGTTAATGCTGATATTAGATGGGAGCCCTACTTTTTAGTAACGTCATAGGTGATTTGAAATGTAAATATCACTTAGAAAAATTGCAGTACTTTTATACAGCCCTCACTGCTTCATTAAATGAAGTTTTTATGCTAGAAGAGCACTATGTCAATAACATTGAACAATGTTCATTCTCTTTCAGGAGTTGTACTATGTAGTTTCTCTTTCATCTTAACAGTTCTGTAATTATGTAAGATCTTAGGTTTCAACTGAAGGTACTCCTCTGTTTCCATTTCTTTATATTGAAAGGCTTTATATCCATTTTGGTACAATAGAGCTAATATGATACCAAAACATTACCGTAGCACAAATCTACTATTTTTCAAGATGCTGATAAAATTAAGTAATATCTAAAACTAGTTGTTAGTGTGAGGTCTCAAGAAACTTGTCTTCTCACTTGTCTGAGTTTCTGGCCTTGGGGTGCTTAATACTGCGCTCTGAATGCTTTTCCAAAGTGTAACTCACCACATATAGAGTATCATATGATCACATTTACTTTAGGCTTCAAAAATACTTTTCAGCATTATTTGCTTGAATCCCTGCATAATCTGTTTGGGTCATTTTTCTTGTTTTCTATATTTTCAATTCCTTCATTCCATGAAAGACAAGACATGAAAATACACTTTGTATCTGTTACCTCTTTCACTTTGAAGTGGTTTGTGGATTGTATGTTGAAAATTAGTTGACTAGATGGCATTTGCTACTCAAGCTAGTATTAAGAAACTCAAAGCCGGTTTGCACCTGTTGCAAAAAAACGACCCATAGGGGTACAGAGAGGCAGAGAGGAGTGTAGGGCCTGTCTTAATGTGTCTTTCTTTTTCCCATCTTTAACTTGCTTAAAATAAAATCACTAGAAAGATAATGAAAATAGAAACATAAACTACATTTGTCAGAAAAAATTGTCAACATTAGAGGATAATTAACAGTCCTTTATTGTGCAGCAGATAAAATTACAGATGCTTAATGTAATGGAATATTAGGTTACAAACAGTATGCCTAAGGGGACAAAATCGGTGAGTATTATGCAAATAGCTTATGCAAAACCCAGCTACAAATTATTTTCCAAGAAAAGTGCGTGTGTAATGGATTCTAGCATTCAGTTTTCTATTTTTGTTCAAGAATACTGCTTCTTTTCCTGAAGGATAGGGGCAGTACATGAAGGGTATGCTTTAAACTATGTATAACCCTAAGAATGGCAACGCCAAAGATAAATGCTTTCTTCTGTAATACAATTGTATGTGTGTGTGTTTGTGTGTTTGTATGGAGATATATATGGATAAAGTATTTCAATAATTTTTTTTAGTTTTTCATTATGTGTAATGATTTGCATTGCTCTTCAAAGGAAGACTTTTGTACCAGGGAAAAGAAAAAATATTTTTCAAAAGGAATGCATCAGGATATATTATACCACCCAGCCAGTAGCACAGTGTGACACTAACTACCTTAGTGAAGCAAATACTGTACTAAAAGTCACTGGTTAACTTGGAAATATAAGATGGTAATGTGAATGCAATTTTCTCTGGGTGGCTCAACATGACAACTACCAGGAGGAGGCAAAAGGCAGACAAATGCACCTGAAACACCATATATACAAAATAGAAATTGCTGTATATGTTTTGAAACGAGAAAGATACACAATTAAGAGGCTACTGAATCAGAGGATATCTGTTACTGGAGATAAATGATACAAAAGCCTGTGAATAAATACATATCATGCTCTAATATTTTGAGATCTCATGAGTAATTTGTGACTTTAAACTACAGAGTAGAGTATTATTGTGTAAATGTGAATGCTATCTGGAGCATAAACAGAAGTATTATTAATATGCAGTGCAATTTTTCCTTTTTTTCTCCCTTCCTCTTCACATACGACTGTGTTACTTCTCCATTAGCAAAAATATGAAAGGACTTTTTGTTGATAGGTTTTGAAATCTATGGCTTTTGTGATACTGTTCTACTCTTCGGGGTTTCTTTTTAGATGGGAAAATGTGGTAGTACTTTTGGCATCCTACACTCATTTCTCTCCTTCCTTCCATCTCTCTCTTCCTCTCTGTCTCCCGGTTTCAGTGTCCTAAATTATTGTCATCACAATATAAGATACTGTTCTGGTTTTGTTTAATCTTCTGTCCATAGCTTTTCATAACCATGCCTTACATGCATTTGGAATAAATGTCTATTCCTTACTAGGAGAATCATGGTTAAATGTTAGAGCAAGGACTGAAAACTAGAACACAGGAGGTTTCCTTTGAACTTAAGGAGAAGCTTCTTTATTTTGAGGGTGATGGAGCACTGAAACAGGCTTCCCAGAGATGTTGCGGAGTCTTGTCTGGAGACTTTCAAAGCAGTCTTCTGTGGATGTATCTGCATTAGCATAGGGATTGGACCAGATAATCCCTAGAGACCCCTTCCAACCAATCTACGATTCTGTACAAATTGATCCTGAAGCTTCTGTGTGTAGTCAGTCACGTTGCTGTCTTCTATAGTGTAGCACCCCTACTCGTAGTAAGAAAGCTTTGTGTATACTGTATCTTGCTGTTGGTAGGGTTTTGATGTTGAAAGGACTAAATCACATTCACCTGTGCTGTAGAGGAGCATGGAAAGCAATAAATTATTTTTGTATTTATCTGGGACAGGACAAGAGGCATTCATATTTAAAGTCAGTGAAGACCAATGTCAGGGAAAAAAAAAAAATCTTAACTATGTGAGGTACTCAGAAGAGCTAAAAACCCCATGAATCATCCCACTGGAGGTTTCTCCCTATCAGTTATGCAAACTCTTGTCAGCATGATCTAGACAGACTTGCTTCTGGTTCAGGGCAGACAAGCTCAGCAGAATATATAACCTTTTTAACCAAAAAAACCATTTCTAGCCCAGTATTTGAATGATTACTCTGATTTGTGTAGTCTGTGACTCTTGAGAGATTATGCAACCAAATAATAACTAGCTGCTTTCTCCTTTACTTTGGATGTATTGTCTTTTGACTGCAACACTCATCAAGCTGTCAGAGATGACAAAAAAAATAATAGGGGGTGCGCCCATTTCACTAAGTCTGTAAAAGGTTTAAAGTTGAGTTTTTTCCTTCCAGTGAACTTAATTCATTCTAAGTGTAAGAAATGTATTGTCATTTAGAAAAGCAGCCTGAATTTGAAAAAGTAGTAAGAGTCTATCGTTATTTCCCATGACAGCTGTGCAGTTCTGAATGTGAGGTCTGATTTCACCAGCATGATGAGACTCAGTCAGTATTTGGTGTATTTACATAGCATTATTTTCATTGAGAGGTCTTAACAGTTTTGATATATTTGTGAGAGGTGAGATTTTTATGAAGTGAGAGACAATAATAACAACTTTTAAATAGTTCTGCAAGTTGAAAATTAATAAAGTTATAGTTTAATTTACCCTTCAAGATCTTCATCTTCAAGATGTTCAGTAGCTATGCTCTATGTTGTGCTGGATTTGGTTGAGTTACTCTTCACTGTAAGGAGCAAATAATGTTCAGGAAGGGATTGGCATGGTGACCAAATGACAGTTCAGAAATGACATAGCAATCCTATTTCATTATATTGACAGGGGGAGAAAAGTTAGAAACTACAGGAAAACAATTTTTATTAGCTGTGTTAGGTGTAGAGAAATATTTCACTTAAGTCATGGATGAAGTTTGAATGCTGCATACCCTGTAATTTGTCCTCTCCTTAAAAAAACAGAAGTAACCATTAATTGTCAATAAATGAAATTTTATCACAAGTAAGAAGTAAGAGTTCCAAGAACTTCTGTTAGCATACTTTGTAACAATAATAATGTAAGTTTATATTCTTTGAGGAGCTTATTCTGTAAAGTTTAATGTGACTTTTTATTACATTCTAAAGTTACCTTCATAAGAAGCTTCAGTTTAAGCTTGTAGTTTGCACCACTTATCCTTCTCCTCGTACGTACTTCCCAGCAAAACCCAGAAAAAGTTTTATTGCCTATAAATTCTTCTTGAAGGCAGTTTAATATGACATGAATGTGCAGTAGGACACAACCTTTGAGCTTGCTGTGAAGGTAAAGTGTACTTTAGAATTATTACAGAGATTAGGAAGCACTCTGACAGATGGTTATGTCTTCAAGACTTAAAAAGCCTTCACAGCACAAAAAATAGAATCTAGAGGGTTCAACATTTTTTTCAAGTCAGTCAAAATGTTTCAGGACAAGACAGTTCTGCCAAGGAGTTGCTTAAATTTTGGATATGTGCAGTAGAAGCTAAATAGCAAAAGTTTAAGTTCAGCCAGAAGTTTTGGAACCATATAAACCTCCTGCACCAGTCTGTTAGTTTTGTTCAATTGCCACAAGTGGTTCAGGAAGTATTTGAGGTAATCTGTTATATTGCTATGATTTCTCTCAGATTTTAGGTTACTGTAGTAGTAGATAGATATAAAATATTCAAGAAGTAAAATTATATAGGTATTGGCATGGATTGCAACCACTACCATTATGAAGTCAAGTCTACAACTTCCTTTGATTCAAAAAAGCTTATAGATACTGGTGATGAAGGTATAAGTCTAATCTTACTTCCTTCAAAATGCAAATATGTTGTTCAGTAGTTTTCATGGACCAGGTCCAAGAACTTAAGTCTGGAAGAGTAGTCCCTTCCCCACAGCTTAATTATAGAGCACAAGGTTATCTTGGTTTGGTTTGTTTAAAAGAAGTTCTAAACCCATATGGTTTGGGGATACTAAATGACTCCTGACCTTATTGTTCTCTGGTACTGACATAGATTAGGAAATAGTTACTGAAAGTAAGATGAATTAGTGCTGAATTATTCAGAGGCTATCATCCAGGTAATCAAAATCTCTTTGATATATGTTGAATTTGAATGATGTCTCCTAGGGCAGGTAGTTCTTATTACACTTTAACTGAGTCATCAAGAGGTGTCAGTTTTTGTTATTTAGAATACAGAATCCCCATATATGATAGACTCTGTTTCTTGGCACAAAAAAATTACTCAGTGTCATGATTGCATTTCTTTTTTGTATCAAGGTTTTAAACCATATAGTATAACAACAGCTAAATATTGTGAAGTTTTTTTGGGGGGTGGGGTGGTGGCAGAATGCTATGTTGTAATTGAAGTCATCATGAAAGAAATAAATTATATAGAGAGATTGTAGCTGAGGGAATGCCAAGTTCCCAAACCTCCATTACTGTGTAGCAAATTGATTTAACTGTTTAATTGAAAATGTGAAAATCCCACAAGTGAAAGTCCAAAACCGAATTATAATGACACTACTTGCTTTATCCAGAACTAATCTTCAGTTTATGTAAGTCATAAATAAACATGGTTCTGTTGTAGTTGGGGACTGACGATCAGAAGATATTGCGATGTACAGAAAGTTAGAGACCCTCCCTATAGCCGATAGCCTTTAGTTATGACGTAAGCATACGGAAGTGACATTTTGTAGGCTATATATTGCATTGTCATGCTTCAATAAAAGCCATTTTTGCTATCCATCACATTGGTGTCTGTAGCTGATGGCCCAAGCAGCCTGGGTGTGGCTGCCATGCTGTTCCTGAACCAGGTCGTCAACGAGCGAGCGACAGGTTCACAGTATCTTCTAAGGCATCTGTAAAGAAGAAACTGTTCACGTTTGAACGTTATTCATTTTCACTGAATGATTTCTGCCACCACCTTAATCCATCTCCCTTATACTACATGGAGATGTTTCTATGCATCTTACAAGGTAGAAGAGGATGTAGTATGAGTAAGCAGCTTTTATTTTATATAGGCGACCAACATGCTAGAAACATCCCTGAATAGGAATATACCTAAATATGACCTATAGGTTTGGCCTTTTTTTTTTTTCTTTTCACTTTCTCAAAGAGAGTAGTTGTGTTGATTCTCTCTGTATCATATGCTTCTTATTTTGTTGGCTTGGGGTTTTTTTACATCTTCTATATGAATCTATTTTTGGCCGTTGCCCTATGTTACAGGGCTACAGGGACTTTGTTCTGACGTGGTTCATCTCTGTGGAGTCTTTCATTCAATTGGATTGCAGTTGGGTTTGTAATACAGCAGATTTGCTATGTGACGCACTGTAACTAACTACACAGCATGAAGAAGGTAGATTGAAAAACAAAGCAATATTTCAGTATTTTTGGAGGCCACATCTAAATCTATTGTGTTTCTCTGCATCTGCTTTAACTTGTGTCAAAAAGCATATTTTTTTCTTATTTTTATGTCACTCTCCCAGATCATATACTTGTTATTCTCAGCAACAGCAGTATTCCAGCAGGTTCATGGTGATAAATCTTCTGTAACAGCCAGCATCTGGCATCATGCTACATACTAGTCCTTCATGGTACAAAAATATTTATTGTATTTTATAGGCACAGAATTCAATATCAAAACTTAAATTGTAGCTTCAAGAAGTGGGTTTTAAATTTTTTTTTCTCTATGGAGCAACAGCCACCTGTACTTTTTGCTATTGGAAAGAGATATCACTGCTGCTATTTATTTGTTTTACAGTAATTATCTGAGAGATGCATTGGTGTATAATTTAAGAGCACCCTTTGTCAAGACAAAGCCATCTTGGCGGTTGCCTGAGCTTCCTGAACCTGTTGTCATTCCTGGTCAGAGGTCCCAGGAGACAGTGCTGGACATCTGAGAGATTGCTGCCTTTTACTAGGATCTGCCAATACTAAGTATTCTTGCAAAATGGAATTGGCATGTGGGGCCCTAGCTGTGGGCACAGAGGTTAATGTAATCAGCCTGCAAAGGTAGGGTACTCACTTCCACAAAATGTTTCTCCTTCTCAGACTGTATGTGAGGAAGGTAATGCGAGAAAAGAGACTCTCAGTGATGTCCGGACAGGTTGCTGTTGCTTCTGTGCTGCCCTGTTGGATACCTGCAGAGGTGTGCTGTGGTTCATTCTTGGGCAAGGATTGCCAGGCTCTACTTTGAGATCACAAGTGTGTGGGTCCCTGTTTCAAAAGCTGTATCTGAGAGGACGGGTACACAGGTCACTGCTGTCTATGACCAGGCACAGATGGCTGCAAATGGCTCAATTTGCTTTTTAATCCTCCTTCAGAGGAGTTGTCAGACCACTGCCAGGCCCGATGGCGCTACATTAGATAGATGAAGCATGTTGCTTACTTTGTTACAGTTCTCTGACTAGCTCTAGGAAATTCTACAAATATTATCAAATTTCTTGGGTATATTTAAATTGGTGTGAATTGAAGAATAACATACCTGGTTTTGCGCATGCAGTCATGCAATGAAAATGCAGAAGTTTACTTCTAAAGAGTGTAGCAGGGGTAGCTCAAAATGTGACTGAAGAGTGCTACCGAAGTAGCACTAAGAGCAGCTGTGATTTTTTAATTTTATTTCTTTTTAACTAGATCTACTCGTTAAAACTTGGACCATAAAAGAGACTAGACACCTGTGGAATATGTATTAAGTTTTGGGGTGTTCTCTGTCACTGATTTATATAATTCTGATACATATTTTTTTTGGCTAAAAACATAAAACAGGGCTAACAGATTTGAGGCGGAACTTTAGTTATGTTTTTATCACATGCAACAATGGAAGCAAATGCTGTGCAGTGAAATATATAAGCTCAAAATATAGTGTCTTTCATTAGTATGAAATATTTAAACTGAGAAACAATCGAAACAGTAGGTGCGTGTGACATGTAACAATATGTGAGGACATGGTGTAAGCAATAAAGAAGGAAGTCATCTCACAGAACTAGCAACAGCACAGTTATTATTGTGGAACTAATAAAAATCAATGTTTGCCTTTTGTACAGCTGAAAAATCAATCTTTGCTTTTTGTACATAGAGGAATCACTGTACTATAGTGAATCCTTTGCTAAAGTCCTTTTGACTCTTAGTGTGGGATTTTCAGATGCAGCAAACTGATGAGACTCAGGAATACTTTCTTATGAAAATATATATTTATTTTATAGAATCTGGAACAGATTTCTGATTTGCTTGTGGTTTAGTGAGACTACTGTGTTGGTGAAGGAAACCATTATTACTGTTAGCAATGACATTCTTTTCAAATGAAGTGCGATTCAATGAGCAAAATTTGCAAATCAATGCTATAAAAATTATTTGTTGTGCTTGAATTGAACAGCTGATGTGTCTGTTGCCTATAAAAACTGAGATACACAGTGCAATGATGTGTAAGCAGATATATATTAAGTACAGATAGTTGTTACTATTCTTCTTTTGACTATATTTCTTTTCAGCACCAATCAAGGATGCATCTATGTTTCATATAAAGACAGTACTTTGAAGGATATATTTTAATTAGTGATTTAATATTTCAGAACAAGTTAAGCTAAAGCAGCAGATTAACATGACATTTCTGTAATGGTTAATATTAGACTATAGTGAAATAACTAAATGTATTTTAAAAGTAAACATAGATGTAAAATTCATGCCCTGAATTATTTTGTGTGTCTGAGGACACTGAACTGAATTGTTTTGCATTATGTTCCTACTTTGCCTCGGCAAATCAAATCTCCTGTTTACAAATATGGTAAGGTTAGGTACCATATATTTTTATTTCTTTTTCCTTTTTTTCTCATGAGTTTTTCCTGCAATGAATAACCAATAGGCTTTTCAGAAGGAAGGCTGGCTATTCTGATAGATTTTTATCTTTTGATTTTGCAGAGTCTGTGATGGTTCAGATTTGTCTTTACTAAGTTGTTTGCTTTCATGCTCGAAACACATCTGTCTTGTGACTCACTTTCAAATCAAATTCCATTTATAATGACCTGTTTATTTCTTTTTCTAACTACTGAATGTGAAGATTTGAAGAAGTAAGTTGTTTCTTTTAAAATGAAAAAAAAAATCTGTTCAAAGCAACTCCTTTATTTCCGTTTGGCTTGTTATTCAGACCTCTATAAATTTGATCTATGGATTTGTGGGTTTTCAAAGGATCTATTTTTTTAATCATCTATGTTTTTTAGTGAACTGTATAGCCTTCAGAATGCAAAAGTAAACACTACTTCTCCAGAACACTTTGCAAACAAGAACTGGTTGATTCTGGCAGTGGTATTACTACCTTCATCATTTAGCAAGTACTGTAAATATTATCCTTGCACTTTCATGATCTTTGCAGCTTCAGACTCCGGTTCTGGATCCACCAGTTCAAGAAGGACAGGGAGCTGCTTGAGAGAGTCCATCACATAGCCACAAAAATCATTAAGGAAGTTGAACATCTTCCTTATGAGAAGAGACTGAGGGAGCTGGAGCTTTTTAGCTTGGAAAGGAGACTACTAAGGGGTGACCTCATTCATGTTTATAAATATGTAAGGAGTGAGTGCCAGAAGGATGGAACCAGCCTCTTCCTGGTGATGCCCACTGACAGGACAGGGGGCAATGGGTGGAAGTTCGTGTGTAGCAGGTTCCATGTGAACCTGAGGAAGATTTTTTTTTGCTGTGGGGGTGACAGAGCACTGGAGCTGGCTGCCCAGGGAGGTTGTGGAGTCTCCCTCAGGAACCATCTGGATGCATTCCAGTGTGATCTGCTCAGGTGATCCTGCTCTGGCAGCAGGGCTGGACCAGATGATCTTTCGAGGTCCCTTCCAGCTCCTGGCATTCTATGATTCTACGATTCTACGTGTGTCAGATCAGAGCTTCTGGAGAAGGGAGAGGTCTCCACACAGCTTCCAGTGCTGTGCTGTAGGGTGCGCTCACCTCTTCTGTATTGCACACCTGTACAAGCTTCTCCCAACAATTCAAAATATTTCATTGTGGACAGACTGCAAAAGAAATTAATCTGAGAGATAGTTTTAGGTTAAAGGAGAAAAGGGGGTTGGTTCTTATTCGTGTGGTTGGAGTGATACAAATTGAATGAATTTGCAACATTGTTGACATTTTGGCATTTGACATGTCTCAGCCTCTGTGATTTACAGTTTTAATGCCTGGCTTCATATTTGATCTTAATCCAGTCTTTAACAAACTATAACAGATAAAAGTTCTCTATTCCATGTTATGTATTCCATTGAAAATATAATTCTATCTCAGCTTTATGTCACAGGTTTAATATACCACTAATTTAAGAATTAGAAACAGGTGAATCAAAGAATGGTTACACCAGCGTGTTTCTTAATAGTTTATGTAGGTTTGGTAACGCTATAGTCAAATTTCCTGTGTATCCTTTTGCATATCCTGTGCACACAGAGGTGCTGACACTAACTAAAAGAAAATACCACATTTAGGACCTTCCATGTGACATTTCATATTTGATCTTATAAATGCCTTATGAAAAGATCTTAAACAGTCATTAATCTTTTTATCAAGAAAAGCATTATAGAGAACTCCTGTGTTTGGTAAGGGATCTGATACACTGAAATATCATATCACAGTTGTGCTCTGGAGATGCAATTTCACAATTGCTCTTTTGTGCATGGCAAGTATTTCAAATCTATTTAAACATTCTTCTTCATAGGATTAAGGGAGACATTCTGCCTCAGGTAGATGGATTCAGCACCAGGATATTTTTAGTCATTCAATTTGCAGTGTAGTTGTCACCTTTAAGGCTTCAACTGAATCAAGTGTTACGGGCTATACCTAAACCTGGATATGAATAAGGCTGAGTTCATCTCCTTGCTCATGGAATTAAGCCCATTGCATAGTTTATGAAGGACTGGATATAAATAGAGAAATATGAATAGAAACAATACATACAGCCTCACCTCTGTGCCTTGGAAGATCATGGAACAGATCCTCCTAGATGCTGTGCTAAGGCACATGGAGGACAGGATGATAATTCAAGACAGCCAGCATAACTTTACTAGTGGCTTTCTGTGATAAAGTGACTGTGTCACTGGATAAGAGGCAACCTATGGATGTGATCTATCTGGACTTATGCAAGACTTTTGGCATGGTCTCCCACAACATCCTACTTGTCAAGTTGGAGAGATATGGATTTGGTGGGTGGATTGTTTAGTGGATAAGGAAGTGTCTGGATGGCCTCATCGAGAGGGTGGTGGTCAGTGGCAGGAAGTCCAGATGGAGAGCAGTGACAAGTGGTGTCCCTCCAGGGTCCATACTGGGACCTGTATCATTTAATCTTTTTTATCAATTATATAGGCAGTGGTAATCGAGTGCACCATCAGCAAGTTTGCAGATGACACCAAGTTCAGTGGTGCTGTCAGTTTGTCAGAGGGATGGACAAGCTGGAGAGTTGGGCCCAGGTGAACCTCATGAGGATCAACAAGAGCAAGTGCAGGGTTCTGGACCAGAGCTGAAATAATCCTCACTATTAATACAGACTAGGGGATTGGGTGATAGAAAGCAGCCCTGTGGAAAAGGACTTGAAGGTGTTGATGGAATAAAAGCTGGGCACGAGCAGACAATGTTCACTTGCAGCCCAGAAAGCAAATCACACCCTAGGCTGCATCAAAAGATGCATTGCCAGCAGATCCAGAGAGATTATTCTGCCACTTTGCTCTCGTGAGACCTCATTTGTGCCCAGCTCTGGAGCCCTCAATATAGGAAGGACATGGACTTGATGGAGTGGGTCCAGAGAAGGGCCACAAAAATGATCAGGAGGATTGAGCACCTCTGTTACAAAGACAAGGAGCTGGGGTTGTTCAGCCTGGAGAAGACAGCCTGGAGAAGAGGAGGCTCTGAGGAGACCTAATAGTGGCTCTCCAGTGTCTGAAGGGGGCCTACAAGAAGGATGGAGGGAGACTGTTTACAAAGGCCTGTAGTGATAGGATGAGGGGCAATGGCTTCAAACTAGAGAAGAGCAGATTTGGATTGGATGCTAGCAACAAGGTGTACCATGAGGAACACTGGAACAGGTTGCCTGGAGAGGTGGTTGTGGCCCCATCCCTGGGGATATTCAAGGTGAGGCTCGACAGGGCTCTCAGCAACCTGGTCTAATTGAGGATGCCCCTGCTGACTGCAGAGGAGGTTGGACTAGATGACGTTCAGAGGTCTTTTCCAACCCAGGCCATTCTATGATTCTATGATTTTCCTGATGATCAGTTAAACTATGATTGTGTGATTTGAATTTCTGGTTAGTTGGTAGTGTGCAATTAAAACAGCATTACAGCTACAAAGAGCAGATTTAACAGCTAAAGTCTAAACCAGTTGTCCTCTCCTAATTATTGCTCAGAGCAAGTGGTGCCAAACATCCTCTTTTACTGGGAAACTTCCCCTTTCAGGTTACACTTCTCATTCCATCACAGTGTCTTTTGCTTATGTTTCATGTTCAGTTCACATTTCTGTATTCTCTTCAGAAGTGTTCAAATCTGCTCCTTAAGCTGCACCTTTTGACTTTCCTCCAATCCAACAATAAAACTGTAACAATTTCAAACGATGGAAATAAGGGGAAGACCAGATAATTTTCTGTCACGGACTTGATGCAATTATCTATTTTGCCATGTGTTTAGTTAACATCTCCTGTGTCATACAGTATTGTATGCATCAAAATACAGCTTGCTTGAGTAGATGTAGTCAACTGCTAAAAATCAATACTTTTTTACAGTTTGCCACTAGGGAGCATTGTACTGTGCTTATTAGTTGGTTCTTTCACTCTTCAGACATAAGAAATAGCAGATTTGTTGACTCTTAGGGTATCAGACTATGTCTCTGCTGACTTACCGTGCTACAGTGCTGTGAAATGTCATCATGGCTAACACTAGCAGCAGCAGACTACCCATGGTGGCCATCAAGCTGCAGCAGTCTTGGTGTGGCATCCATTTCACAGAATATTTTGGTGTAGCTTTTTTTGATTTTCATGCTTCCTTATCTGGACCCACAGTGAGTGGTGTAAAGGTAGCCATTGTAGAACAGGCATGATGGCATTTAGGGCTTGAGAAGCATCAGCATGCACTTTTGCAGCACATGGTTGCAAGGGTTGCGTGCCACTTACTCTCCCTTGTGAGTGAGACTGTGAGGAGCCCCCAGATTCATTCTAATCTTGACATTTCTCAGCTGTCCCCTCCTTACCGAAATGCTTCCTGCTACATCCAGATCTGGTGATCAATGCACACACTTCAAGCCCATGTATCTGATAATACCATTAACCAGACAGGTTAATGAAAGACATCATCAAGAGAAATTCTCTGGTGTAAAAGCATAAAGTGTTCTTCTTATATACGTTTGTTCCTTTTTAAAATGCTTGTCTAAGGTTTTTAGTTTGTTTTTTTTTTCTGTTTTTTCTTTAATCCTAATTTTGCATACCATTAGTAAGTAACACAAATGAAAGAAATTATATTTGGATCTTTTATTAACAACAAAAATCAACAAGTTCTGAGTTTAAAATAGCAGTAACTAAAAAGTATTTTACTTAGCAGTTCATGCAAATTATGTAAAATTGGTGGCATTTTATTAATATTGGCAATTTTTTATTCAATGGTGACATTTTATTCATGCTGACAGAATGGGAGGTAATATTTTCATGTACCTGTTCTTTAGTCTCTAACACTGAGGGAGTCCACCACACATTTTGTCCTAACAAAAGAATGCTGCCAAAATATCTATTTGTTTAAATGGCAGTTTGAAAGTTCTTTTACATTTTCATTAATTTCAAGTACTACTCTTTTTATAGGTTTGGGAAGTGGTGGGCTGGAAGCTGTTATCAAAACTCAGTAATGAAGACTAGAGGCAAGAATTTGAGCAAAGTAGGCAAGTGAGCAAAATTAAAACAGAAATTAAAAATGGTCTTTGTTTCTGCTATTCCCTGAGTACCGAAGAAGCTTCAAATAGATTTTCCCATTGGAAACTAGGCCAAAATAGATAATCTGACATTGTCACCACTAACCTACACTTTGCCGGGTGATGTTTACAGTCTTAAAGTTGTTTAGACATGTTCACCTTCTGTATATATTTTTATAGGTCCTGGAGAAATCAGTACAGGGGACAAAGCTACATGAGTATCTCATTATTCACAGGCATAACGGTGCTTTCAGATAAACCTCACCTTAAAGCAACTGGATTTTGGGTTTTGGGTGTGTGATTGTATAAAGTTTAGTATATTTCATTCCTGTAATGTGTCAAGCTTTGGAAATATTAGACTGCCTGACATGTTGTTGCTACTTTCTTTTTGACATACTATCCCATGAGGCAAATGAGCAATCTGCACTGGCATTTTCCCCCGTGGCTTCGTATCAGCATAATTAATTCACAGCTTAAATCCCTTCACGTACTGTTCTGCATAAAAATAGTTAGATGGAGCAGGTGTGCCAAAGGGCTGAGCGAAGTCTTCGAGGCAAAATGATGAGTGAAAAGGTTAAAGTACAAGATGTTTCTAATTGTAGCCACTTGTAAGCATGGCTATCAGGAACAGGATGTGCCTGAAGTAATGGGCAGCCAGACAGACCCATCAAGTCCCTGAAACTTGCAGTAACCAACCACTGCGCCAAGTTGGAAAAATCCTGCAAGCTCTTCCTTAACGGTTGCCTGCACAAGTGACTAGTACTTGTGTGACAGGATCCTAGGGGTGAGAAGGGAAATTCCCTAGTACATGCTGTGGCATTCTAGTCCGGATTAGAAGTCCTTCTTATTATCTCCTGTGTATCAAAGCCCATGTTATCTATCCAACTATTATATAAATATAATATAGGACAAAATCTAGTCTGTTTCTGTGTTGGGTAATACAAAAGGGCGGGGGGAGGAAAGTTAACAATTCAATGTATTTATATCTTATTCCTCGTCCTGTCTGCCTCTGTAGTTTTGTGCTGTTGTGCATATACATCATTGTTGCAGCACTGTCTATCCATGGTGTTGGAGCACAGGCAGTGAATTTCCGTGCCTTTTTGGTTCTGCTCACCCTAAGCAGAGATATATCTGTTTTGTGGCAGCCTGCACACAGACACTGGCTGCTATGGTGCTGCTTTCTGCAAATGCACGTCAGAATTCTCAGCTGTGGAGTTTTATCCAAATGATTCTTTATTAGTTCCCTGATGCTCTTCTTTTCCTAATCAAGCCATTACAGTTTGTTATGTATTGTCTCCAACTTTAGCAGTACAGAAATACTTCTTTGAGGAAACAATTTGAGCTGATAAAACAGTTAAAATTTAAGGTCAGTTTGGGAAACAATTCTTTCACCACTCTTAAATATATCCAGATTTGGATGTGGTTGTCTAGTCTTGATTATTTTTGGTTACATAGCTTTTCCCATACACAGATCTCTATCATGAAATCTCTCCTCTAAGAAGACAGAATTTAAAAAAAGGTATATAGAAAATGATTATTAATTAAGTCTTCTCCTCTCTTTCCTCCCTCCATCCATCTGGAAGAAAACTGTAGCAGACTAGAGACACACATGTTACTTATTTTCTGTTATTATGATCTGGGTGGATTTATTCAGAATCCCAGAGAGGTTGCAGAAGAAACACATTTTGATTTTGCTTTTTGATTCTGTCAGAGAACCAGTTCATGCTTATATCCCAAAATATAAATTTAGGTTTGCCTGCATTCTGGGGCAAGCAGCAATCACTGTAAGGTCAACAGCAACTTTTCTATGTGTTAAAATGTCATCACTTCTAAGTACTGTATCTCACTACCTTCAAGAGGTGGGATCTGAAAGTTTCCAGATACTAGACCACAGTACTGAATTTAGCCCTAAAAGACATCCGGTACTGTGATGTTTTTGAAAGCAGAAGATCATTGAGATTCTTGCTTAGAGACCTTTTAGTGCTGATAATTTGCACATCTTTCAGCAGGGTGAGAAGCACTCTGCTAATATTTTCATTTTACAATCCCTAGTTTTCTTCGCAACAAGATTTCTACGTGCCAGTTCACACAATTGCAGGGAATAAATATTTTGATTTATAATTGTGCAAAGTGGCATATATCACTTCAGCATTCGCTTGTCAGCTCTGAATTTGATATAGGTACCTGTCTAAATCATTGTGATCACTGAATTACTATTTTTACCTCACAGTTTTCTACCCCTTTTTTAATAGGCATTGAGTCAGCCTCAAGACAATGAGAAGGTTAATGAAACTCAAAAGGAGGATATATTCTGACATTAAGTTATCCATGAACCATGAAGCAAGGTGCAAATATCTGTAGTACAGTTTCATATGGTGCTCTCTGATTTATATATGTTTATAACAGGGATCTTGTAACACCAGAGAGTTCTCTATACATGGAATAACTGGGTAAAAGCTATGATCCAGAATTACTTTTCTGTGATTTGTATCTGGGAATTGTGCAGGCTCTTGAGTGACATTTGCAATATTTTTAGAAACTGCCATTACAAATCTAGTGTTTACCTTGATAAGTAAGTGACACCGTGATATCTTGGTACTCTCAGTAGAATATATCATAGTCTTTTCTACTAATTATGCTATATAAAAGATTTGATTCATATTTCTGACCAGTCAATAAGTCAGTAGACTTTAAAATAAGTAGGAGTCAAACATGCAAATGTACCTTTTAAAAGTATTTTATTTTGTATTAAAACATCTTTTATGATACTTCAGTTTATACTTGTTGCATGATGCTACATAATAAATGGATGCCTCACATGTATTCTTCTAGGATTTCAAAAGATACAGACTGCAATAGTTATTTTTTAATCTACCATGGTTATGAAGTCTGACCACTGCTACCTGCAAGTACTTACTGGTGCACTAAAATACTGCACTAGTAACATTTCTCATAGTGAACAACTTCTGAGTTTGTTATAATGCCTTATTTCTTTTGTATTTTAATCTTTTTCTAATGCAAACCTTTCTTACAGCAACATTTTGCACTGGCAGAAACTAATTGTAGCCTTATACAGGCACCCTGCTGTCCCAACATTGCCTCCAGGTATACAGCATTTGTTCCATGTTGTAACAGAGCTGCTCTCAGGTTATGGTAGCTGGTGAGGACTCCCTAAAATTTCACTTTTCCATCTTCTCCTATAGTTTTTTTAAGCATCCAGCTAGAATCTCCAGCTTTTTCCCTAATTCTTTCTCCAGCTGACTTTCTCACCACTTCCTTGTCACAAGCTTCTATTTCGGAAAAATTAGGTGAGATATTGTGGTTAGAGTGTATTTGACCAGTCCTTTTATATTCCTTCATTCAAAGCAACTGCCAGAGCAATCATGGATTCTATGCTGGAAATGAGATCATTTGAGGGATGCACGTTGAGGATAGTAAATGAGTCACCAGATGATACAAGCATATACACACCAGTTGCTTGCAGTAGAGTATTAGCTGTGAATCTATTAAAAATTCAGTGATGGGTGTGGGGAAGTGCAGCTACTTGGTTGTAGAACATTTCATTATGGGCCAATATAATTTCTACAATACTGCATTGTGCTCTTTCTATCCCTGCAATGCAGCCAGCTGTGACAGCTGCAAGAGCTGAGTTGATGAAAGTACAGTTTGCTTTCCTGCCTAGGCCTGGACAATGGTAATTATTTTGGCGTCAGAAAATCCAGAATAAGCGCAGTTATCAGCCACTGACAACAAGTTGCAAGGCTGAGCAGGAGGATTCAGTGCCATTGCTATCTCAGTGGCAGATCTTGCGAGCCCAGACTGATCTTTGCCTGGAAAAGAGAAGACAAAGATTTCCTTTGTATTTGAGCAGGCGCAAGCTGGTTTGAAGACACAGAATGATATAGACAGCAGAAACACCACAAGGTCCTAACTCATCAAATCACAGAATCACAGAAATATTCAGATTGGAAAAGACTCTTGGGATCACTAAAGGCAACCAATAACCCTGTTCTACAAGTACAAGGTTCACCCCTAAACCATATCCCCAAGCACCATGTCCAAATGACTTTTAAACACATCCAGGATTATTGACTCAACCACCTCCCTGAGCTGCCCATTCCAATGCCTGACCACTGTTTCAGTGAAAAAATGTTTCCTAATGTCTAGTCTAAACCTACCTAGTTGTAGCTTGAGGCCATTCCCTCTTGTTTTATCACTGTCTACCTGTGAGAAGAAACCAGCACCAACCTCTCCACAATGTCCTTTCAGGTAGCTGAACCAGCACCAACCTCTCCACAATGTCCTTTCAGGTAGACAGCAATGAGATCTCTCCTCAGCCTACTCTTCTCAAACTAACCATCCCCATCTCCCTCAGTCACTCCTCGTATGATTTATTCTCCAGGATCTTCACCAGCCTCATTGCCCTTCTCTGCACTCACTCCAGCACCTCCATGTCCTTCTTGTAATGATGTGCCCAAAACCAAACACCATACTCAATATTGTGGCCTCACTAGAGCTGAGAACAAGGGGACAATCACCTCCCTATCCTTGCTGGATTCAGCATTTCTAACACAAGCCAGGATGCCATTGGCTTTCTTTGCTACCTGGGCATACTGCTTTGCTCGTATTGAGTTGTCTGTTACAACCCCCAGGTTCCTTTCTGCCAGACAGCTTTCCAGCAGACTTCCCCAAGCCTGTAGTGTTGCTTGGGGTTGTTGTGGCCCAAGTGCAGGACCTGGCATTTGGCATTATTGAAGCTCATGCCTTTGACATTGGCCCATTGATCCAATCTATCCAAGTCCCTCTATAGAGCCTCCCTGCTGCAGATCAACACTGCCACCCAACTTTGTGTCATCAGTGAACTTACTGATGACACGCTCTATATGTCTTCATTGAGGTCATCAGAAGTGGTCCAAACAGTGAGCCCTGAGGAACACCAATTGTGACCAGCTGCTGATTGGATTTAACTCCATTTACCACCACTCCTTGGGCCCTTTTGTCCAGCTAGTGCATTACCGAGAAGAGCTGTGCTTATCCAAGCCATGAGCAGCCAATCTGGCCCCAGTAATTCTGTGGGGAACAGTGTCAAAGGCTTCTTGAAAGTCTAGGTAGAAAATATCCACTGCCTTTCTCTTATCCAGTAGCTGAGTCATCTTGTCACAGAAGGAGATAATTTTCATCAGGAAGGACTTGCCCTTTCTAAACCCATGCTGACTGGGTCTGCTTCCCTGTTTTTTTCTCTATATGGCATGTAATAGCCCTCGAGATGACCTGCTCCATGGCCTTCCCTGGTACCAAGGTCAGGCTAACAGGTCTATAGTTTCCCAGATCCTCCTTTCTTCCTCTCTTTGCTACCCTCTGGCCCATTTGCACCTCCCCAGTTAGCCAGAACTTCAGGTAAATAATGGAGAGTGGCTTGGCAAGCACATCTGCCAACACCTTTGTGTGTAGTCCAATCAACCCTATAGACTTGTGTGCATCTAAGTGCCATAGCAGATCACTGCCCACTTCCTTATTTACTGTGATTACCTCATTCTGATTCCCCTCCCTGACTCCTAGTTCATGAGGTTGGGTGTCAAGTGAATTGTTGGATCCAGTACCAAAGACTGAGGCAAAATAGGCATTGAGCACCTCAGCCTTCTGCTCATCCTTAGTCACTGTGTTTCTGTCTGTATCCAATAAAGAATGGAGATTTTCCCTGGTGCTTTCTTTTTTTTAAATAAATTTATAGAACCATTTTTTTATTGCCCTTAGTGGCTGTAGCTAGGTTGAGCTCTAGCTGTGCTTTGGCTTGGACAGTTTTCTCCCTGCATACCTTCACTACATCTTTATAGTCTTCATGAGAGGTCTTTCACCTCTTCTAAAGATCATAGACTCTCCTTTTGTTCTTCAGGTGCAGCCAAAGGTGCCTATTCGGCCAGGCCAGATGCCTTCCCCACTGACTCATTTTTCAGCACACAGGTACAGCCTGCTCCTATGCCTTTAAGACTTCCCTCTTGAAGTATGTCCAGCCTTCCTGGACTCCTAAATCCTTCAGGATGGCCTCCTAAGGGACTTTGTCAATCAGTCTCCTAAACAGGCCAAAGTTTGCTATCCAGAAGTTCAAGTTGGCAGTTTTGCTGGCCCTTCTCCTTGTTTCCCCAAGGATAGAGAGCTCAATCATCTCATTATCACTGAGCCCTAGATAGTCTATAACCTTTACTTTCCCCACAAGTTCTTCCCTGTTTGCAAGAAGCAGGTCCTGGTTGGCTCTTTCACTACCTGTGTTGAGAAGCTACCTTCCACACTCTGCAGGAACCTCCAGGACTGTTTTCTCCCTGGTGCATTGTATTTCCAGCAGGCATCTGGGACGTTAAAGTCTCCCATGAGATTAAGCAGTAGTGATTGTGAAACCTCTCTCAACTGCTTATGAAAAATTTAATCTACCTCTTCATCCTGGTTGGGTGGTCTGTAGCAGATTCCCACCACATCACTCTGGCTTGCTTTACTCCTGTTTCTTACCCATAAGGACTCAACCCTATGATCACCTTCATTAATTTGCATGGTTTCATGTGTCTCCCTAACATAGGGGGCTACTTCGCTACCTCTTCTTCCTTGCCTCTCTCTTCTGAAAAGCTGATACCCATCAACTGCAGCACTCCAGTTTTGGGAGTCGTCCCACCAGGTTTCTATGATGGCTGCTGTGTCATACTTTCCCTATAGCACAATGACCACCAGCTCCTTCTGTTTATTGCCCATGCTGCATCCATTGGTGTATAAACAGTTCATGGAGAGAGTTGAGTAAATAGTTTTCAACCTTGTAGGGAGGTAGACCTTCTGTTTATCTAAGACGCCAACACACTGCCCTAGAAACAATGGGCTACTACACCCAATATCCTGGTCTGCCACTGGTGGTATGGCAATTTCTCAGCTGTTCTTGAACAATGTTGCTGCTGTTGTTGTGAGACACCCCAAAACTGCCAATGTTCATGTGTGTCGTTCACTTCTTTACAGAAGTGACCTGATGAAGCATGACATCAAAGAAAGTCAGATACATACTAACTGTGCCACATGTTTTCCTTCATTAGAGCATGAGCACATTGCATGGCTCAAAAGTTTGGGCAAGCACCTACTCTAGCTGCCATCTGAACAACAGGAGAGTTTTTGCTTTGCTTCCTCCCTATATCTAAGCATTGTTGGGTTTTGATTGGTTTTGGGTTTTCTGTGTGGTTTTTCTTTCCCCAAATAAAAGAACAGAACAAAACTGTCATTCCTCCAGGAAAATTTAAACAAATGTGCACTGATACGCAAAAGTTCAAATTAATCTCAGTCCCTACTGAGAGGAACTCCTGATGCTCTTTTGTTCTTAACTTGATTATTGAACTGAGGTGCAGCATGCAAACAGTTTCCATTGTACTTGAACTTCTGATCTTGAATACAAAAAAAAAAAAAGTGTATTTTTTCGTGGAACCACTACTTTTGATGAGGCCTTATTAGTATGTGTGCAGTGTGCAGTAGTCCAGGTATCCAGCTGCTGAATTCTTTCCAAATCTACTTTGATATGTTTGCCACACTTAAATTAACTTTAATCAATACTGTTCCACATACATTTTTATTTGTTTCCTTCACTTGTGAGCACTTTTACTTTCAACTACAGTAAAAGTCTCTGTTAAAATATTTCCTTTGCAAAACAATGCTTTTCAGTTGACTTAATAGGTTTTTTTTAAAACCAAACAAGCCCACATCCTACAACAAGCACCACCACACACTAGGCCTCAGGGACAGATTTGATGAGGACACAATGTTTTTGGCATGATCTTTGTAGGTTGTGATTGATTAACAATTTGTCACCCTGTGTACCTTCTTTTACCATGTACATGCCCCAGAAACAAGCTGCCTACCTTGAAATAGAGTGTCTGTGTTAACTGGCAATTATAGGAAGAGAGAAGTATTTAGACACTGTGATGAAACATTGGGAATGAAATGCTGAGGCAATGAAGAAATGTTTTATGCTTGTTTTACTTTTTTTGTGCTTGTGGTACAGAGCATTGCAAATTTCCAGTTTCCTTTTCCATCTTTCTCCATGGTTTTTGTTGAGTCTGAAAGAGGCCCTTGGTATTTCTGGCTCTGCATCTTCTGTGTTTCCTTTCCCTATGAGCTCTTCCTTGCTTTGTGGTGCTGAGGAGCTGTCCTCTGGATGTTGCAAGAGTCTTGAATCTTCTGCGTTCCTGAAATGCTACCAAGTCCCTGTACAAAATGGCATTAAGCTCTATACAGTATCCTCCTGCAGCAACACTGTCTTTTGTTTATGACTTTTGTCTTCTTCCTTCAGAGCTCTGCTTTCCACATGAGGTGAAGAGCAGCTTTCATTAGGTTTTATGTCCTTTGGTTTTTTTTTTTAGTGTCCAAAGGAATAGCTATGTTTCCTCTGATTTCTGGCACCTGGACTTCTGCACTATTTTATTTTACCCTCAGGCTGAAAAAAATGCTGGATCTCTTTCCCTATCTACAGCACTAGCATCCACTTATGCTGTTAACGTAGACAAAGAAGGGACATTTCCAAGACACAGTGACATCTTAAAGCTTATTAGTCATGTAATCATGTAATCCTTGGGCAGGAGAGTTAGAAAATCTGGCCTGCAGAGCCAGTGTTACAGACAGTGGATTTGCTGCAGTGACATTAGAGTTGTTTGTGCTGATAGACACCTACACAGACTGCCACAGGGGAGCAGCATCAATCAAAGACCCACATAACTCCAAGCATTGCTATTACTTTACTTGCAGAAGGTCAAGGTTCAGCTGTTGAGACTGAAACTTGACTAGAATACATGTATGTCCCAGACCACGCTGGTAGAAGATGCTTTGTAGTGTAAACCACGTCTGATATATTTTCTAGAAGAAATGTCTCTCAAGATAATTCCTCAAATAGTTTGCAGCCTAGATTTCTCTCTTTAGATGTCCTTGGTTCCTTCATAATCATTCTTTTGTGGGACTGTTTGATACCAGACCCCCAGGCTGTGTGTGTTCCTATCCCACTGATGGCAGATCTTGTTCAAAGGACGTTTGTAGCTGCTATTTAATTCTGTGTGGGGAGCAGAAGCCTTTGAAATGGATGCAGTAGTGGTGAACTGTCATAAAGGAGCATTAAAGAAACAGTTTTCCTGTATTTAGAATATTGTTAGCATTTTACATAATTTAAACAGTTGGGAAGTCATGTCTTACTTATTTCAGTGCTTCTTACTGTGACAGGTCTTGTAGCAGAGCTGTGAAAGGAGCAAAAATATTTCAAAGTAACCCAGCTTGCTTGGGTAATACAAATTTCTGTGAAAAGGAGGTGATATGAGAGGATTAGTTTGTGTTCATACATCCCTAAAAGTATTGGGTAACACCATCAAGCAAAGGTATTAATTAAAGAAAGTTCCCCTTTTTTCACCTCTGTGTTTTGCTATTTCTGCTAGACAGGTCTGCTCTGACACCACTGTAGGAGAAGCGAAGGTTGTCATGGTTCAGAGGGTATTCAGTAGTTTTAGAACAGCAAGTGAAATGACAAAGAAGAAAGAAGTCTCAGGAATTTCAGTGATGGGTGATACTGCTAGAATTAAGAGTAAACATAACTGCTCATAAAAACACGAGGTGGTTTTATAAATGTAGTCCATGTTCCATGGAACCCATTGAGGAGCCTGACTGCCTATAACCCTCAGCTGTTTTTTTGTGAATCAGTATCCTGAAGGTATTTGTATATGGACTGACAGTTTAAAAAAATTATCAAATCATTTTTTAAAAGTTACTAAACCCCCTACCCCCACCCTACCATCTTGTTGATTCATTGCCAGTCCAGCAAATAAAATTAGGAAATATTTTCCTTTTTTTCCAGTTGGCTGTTTTTCTGCTTTGTGGGGAACTTGGGCACCCAAAAGAAAGGAGTGAGTGCTTTTGTTCTTCTTTTGGAGAGAGCTGTTGAACGAGCTTCATGATCATAGATGTTTTGAAAATACAGTTTTCAGTTTGCTTGAACTGTCATCCATGGACAGTGAAAATACGAAAAAGAGAAAATATGAAGGACTTCTGTGAATTGAGGAAAGACCAACAGCTCTATTTGCCGGCACAGTAGTATAAAAGCAATAGGAGCCTAATGTCCTTCATCTGTTTATTTTCCAAAACATTTTAACAGGGTATTTAGTGTGCAAGAGGAAAACAGGAATGGACAGGGAACTGGAGAGACGGATAGGAATGTATTACTTGTAACAGTCTGTAGTTATTGTATTACTTGTATATGTATTACTTGTATATTGTATTACTTGTATATGTATTACTTGTAACAGNGAACTGGAGAGACGGATAGGAATGTATTACTTGTAACAGTCTGTAGAGCGTCATCTGAACCCAAATCCGTCATCCCAAATGGCTTGGTTACCATCACGTCAGATTTCTGAGAAAAGCTAATAGTGAGCAAAGTATGTTATGCAAAGCATGGTTGTCGGAAGCTGCTGGGATAATGCCCAGGTTTGCCCCAGACTTCAGGTGTCTACGTGGCATGCTTTACTCATGAGTTCAGCCTTCCTATAACCCTCTGTAGACAATGGGACAGAGCATAGAGGACTTATCAGGAAGTTGCTTAGGTTGAATTTGTTTTATGGAAGCCCTTTTGACCCTACCAGCAAGTCTTCAAACTGCAGCTCCAACCCAGACTACATTGATAGAATGTACTTTTTTGTGTGACTGGACATCAGTGCTGAGATGCCAAGATACACATACACTGTTTGTCTTTTTCACTATTTGTATAGATATTAATGCTCTCTAAATGGTTATTGATTCTTTCGTCAATGTAAAACTGTTGCTTATTTAACAAAAAAATTAAATTTTATCAGGAAAAAGAAATAATTTTTCTCTACCAGAGATGTAGCATTAGTCATATTTCATTTTCAAAAAATACTTGGTTGTGTTAATGTAACAACCTTAGAATTAGAGTTAACCTGCCTGTTTCCACACCACCTCCCAGAAGTGAGGGAAAAGTAACACACAAAAACTCTGGGTTGCAATAAGAGTTTAATATGAAGTGAGATAACATAAATGCCTAATAATACAACACAGAATTACACTAGCCTTTCTGCAGAAAAAAACACAGTGAAATGCAGAAAAATAAAAAGCATAAAGCAGAAAAGCAGTGTGGTAACCAAATCCTACCTGTCTCACCACCATTCTTGCAGGAAAGAGACAACACCCAAAAACTTGGAACCTAAAATTAGGAACCATAACAGGAAACCTCCCATGTTGCAATCTGAACTTCAAGCCCCATAATACTTGGCTCCAGCCAGCACTTTTCATTTTGAAGCTGGCAGAATGGCAGCATGATATTTATAATATCAGCAAATAGTCAACTTAGCCCATGACAGTTAAGTTTCAATTTGTTGGGGTTTTTTTTCAACTATGATGGTAACTTACACATATGAATTCATTGAGGCAATTAACGAGGCAGGAATTCTAAAATATGTAGTTATTTTATTTCCAAAAAGTCCCACCCACAAACTATATACAAACTAGTGAAATTTGGGTTCTAATTGGTTCGAGAAAAATCTTCACAAGGATGCTTATAGGCGATTTATTAATTTAGGAAAATCGGAAAATCAGAAGAGGTTTAGCCACAAAACAGCTTTGTCCCACTTACAAATAAAGGCAGCCTGGAGCCCTAGGGAACGTCTGTGCTACTCACAGCGGTGGAGCAGGAATTTTGGGATGCTCCCTTGGCTCCTTCGCAGCAGTGTCTTTTGTGGCAGTGTCTGGAACTGCGAATTATAATCCAGCAGCGGATCAACATGGCACAGAGTCCAATGCAAGTAAACCCGCCCAAGTCCAAAATGACTGTAGACCTGGGTCCCACAGGCCAAGATTGTAGGGTAACGCAGAGCAAAGCCGTGCTGCTCGGCGGTGTTCCCACAAACGGTGGTGGTTTACCGCAGAGGCAGGTCCCTGCAGCAGTAAATCAGGAAGTGGCAGTCCAAAAGCAGGGACCGTGCACTCTCTAGTCACCATTCTGACAGATGCTCCTCAAGATCTCCCTCAAGGTCTGACTAGACAATATATCCAGTTGCCATATACATATATGCTAGGGTGATTTGTTCCTTCCTTGTTCAAATCCGCGGGGGTGGGGAAGGAACTTTGCACCTACTTCTTTCTGCGTTCCAAACCCATGGAGCAGGAGTTGGTGGGGGAGGCAAAACAGTTTTGTGCCCAATTCAAGCTCGGGTGAGGCAGGGACTTGGGTGTGCCCTGTGACAACATACAGAATTGATAAACTCTTGGCTGCTTCTTTGCCACTCCTGCTCCTCTTTGTGTAAAGACTGAAGTCTGTTGTGTGCCATTTAGTTTGGCAGGGTCAAAAGCTTGTGAACAGCTGAAGTTGTGGGTTGACATCCCTCCATTACCTTCTTTTTTTACTGGCCAACCAAGAGACTGTGCAACTTCTCAGGAGTGCTGTTCAGTTACTCACACACTGGTACTCATTCTTTCTCTGCTTGTTCACACAGTCTTAATACGTGGATCTACAAATTCATAAAAATACAGTTGTCAGGATGTGCATTCCTTAGCAAAATACCACATCCATTGCAGTGGAGAGCTGAGTTACCTGGTCAAGACGTGCTTATCACTGCGTAGCACACAGCTTAATAAAGGAAGGGAATCAAGTCCAGACCCTCCCATCCTTAGCAGTGAGAGAGACCTAGATATGTTTGTCTGTACCTGACCAGTGGTGGGTATAAAGAAGACTGATTTCTCTTCTGCTTTATTCAGGTAGTATCACCCAAATTGCCGTACCTACAAATGCTGCACATTTATAGCTGTTTTTTCAGGAGCAGACTCATTGACTCTAAAGACGGTTTACATTGTTTTACTGTGGGTGAGAGTTGTTCTATGATGAAGTGAAGAATCAGAATATTACACTGTTTTGTTTATTTTAAATTTATTTTTAATACAATTCAGTATAATCACTACAGTTTTAACATAAGCATGAGACAAATTATGACAAGATATCAAGTCAATGGCATATTTATAAAAATATTAGCAAAACAAATAAATAGTGTAGCAATTCATACTTCCAAGAAAGTAATATTTTTTTCCCAAGAAAACATATGTTAAAATAGCAAGGTCTATATTGTCTTCTAGATGACGGTAATATTCCCATTTTCAAAACAGTTCCTTAAAGTAAGATCTCAGCCTTGCCATCATTGCTGCAGCGCTTTTGTTATATAAACATTAAAGTATCTACAGAAATATGGGACACATTTTAAACTTTATCCTTTAAAGCCCTTTAAAGGATAAATCCTTTAAAAATAGCTTTAGCATAATCTGAGTTTGGTAGATATTTATGATGTAAAAGATTTATCCCACCTGCTCTTCTTTTTTGTCAAAGTAGGATTATTCTTTGTTACTCGATAATACTTTGTTAAAGGATTGTGTTCATTTATATATTTAAATTCAGATATTTCTCAGAGTTCTTTCCTGTTATTAGTGTTTGGCAGCAGTGAACAGATTATATATATTTACTACACAAAATTTAAATAAAATAAGAATGGCAGCAGTCCAAAACATAGTGTAGCTTAGCATAATGAGCAGTAATAAAGAAGATAACAAGTCTATTAGCTAATATTAATTCTTAGACAATGGCTGCAATTACATGTAGCACAATAGAGAGGAATTTAACTGCTGGAAAGACAGTCTGACTAGTTTATCACTATCTGTTTTTACTTTTAGAAATATGAATGCTGTTACTGCCAAGTATTTCTGGTTCTGTCTCCTTGAGCACCCCTTTTTCTCCATTTTCTACATTCCACATTTCAATTAGAAATTTTTTACTTTGTCCTCTCCTCATTAAACTTTCTGATTTATTATTTTTTTAAATGAATGCATGAATGAACCTTTTCAGCCACTTCTGTGCATTTCCTCCAAATTACTCTCATTCAGGAGCATGGAGAAGCTTAAAACCTGTGTATGATATTACAAGTTTAGTATCAGCAAAGTCTTATGGATTAAGAAATCAGTTCTGTGAATACAGCACTATATAACCAAAATCTTGGCTTGCTAATAAAGTTTGTACAATGCACATCTGTCTAACATGTTGAATCTCTTTGGGACTGACTTTGGGAAAATTGTAGTCAAAATTTCCTCCTCTATGTGTGTGTTCCAGGTTACTTTCTCCAAATGTTTTTCATGTTTACTGTATTTAAGACAACCTTTCTTTCTGTATTGTCATTAATACTATATTTTACAGCAGAGTGAGCACATTTTAATAAAATACAGTGGGTGATGCTGAGAACTTAAAACACTAACTTTCAATTAGCTGTTAATAGAGCATACCAATATAGGATGATCTTCAAGTCTAGAGGAGTTCATTATAGTAAGTTATCATTCCTTTGTATTATATCCCCAATCTCATGAGTGCTTATAGCAAGTTTCCATTTAGTATTATCTGTGAATCTAATTAATGTATTTATCCCTTCAGGTTATTTATAAAATTATTAACTGAAATTAGGATTGGCACTGTTCTTTATACTTCCCTGGTGAATAACAAGTACAGACTTTGTATGTGTAAAATCACTGTTCACTAAAAGCAATCATACAGTTACTTTTTTTACTACCTTGAATGACCTGTATGAATGACCTAGACTGCCACTTTTTACTTTTAAAACTTTTTGTCAAAGACATGCAAATTATTTTTTACGTTTTTTAATTGGATAATGTTTTCTCTGTGGTGGTACAATAGACCTTGGTGGACATTTTCAATGATGAACTAGAATTATGTTAGTGCAAATTTTGAAATGCTGTAAAATTCATTGGAAAAGTTATAGAAAAATGTAAAATAGGTAAATCTAAATTATAAGGACATTGTAAAAAACTATGAGGTTGATGACAGCTTTAGGATGGAAATTAAATGGACAGCTTGAACTTTTCACTTTGTGAAGTTTGGGGGTTTTTTACCCTGAATTCATTATAGTTTAGAAATTATCTACTGCTATAGTATTCCTTCTTTTTGCCTCTCAAACTTCTGAACCCTCTGGAGCATAAAACCTATCTTGAAAATTTTCTCTCTGATAGACAGAATGCAGTGACTGTATCCCAACTATAGTTTGCTCTTTCTTTACGTAAGAGAAGACAGATCAATTCTGGTGGTTTTACACTCTTTCAGGAATTAGAAAAATAATAGACTTTTGTTGAATTTTTGCAGAGGTATAATTTTATAGCATACTTTGTCATATTAAGATTTTTCTTGAAGAGCTGTGATGTGCATTGTTTTCCTGTTTGAGTAGATTCTGCATGCCTACTTTAATAATTCTGTTCAGAGGGTCTTTCTCAATGGGCATGCAGTCAGTTGTAGAAACATGTCCTGGTTTCATGATATAACATGATAATAAGTCACGTTACTCTTGCAAAAATATTTTTTCATATCTAAATATTTTACAGTCTTACACTGAAAGTCAAAGGTTAGCATTCATGGCTACACAACTGTAAGTAAGAAATTTAGCAACAATGCAATATAAAGTATAATTTTATTATTAATATTGTAATATTATGTCAAATAATAATATAAATAATAACTATTTTTAAGTTGATTGTTTGGCGATTTGGCTAGGAATACTTCTTTCCCTACCCACCTGCAGCAAACTTCTTTTTATGTAGCTTTTTCTAGAAAAAGTAGCTTTTTTCTAAAATACGCTCACCAAAAGATGCCACAAATTAATTTGAACTCTTCTACACGATAAGAATTGCTTGCTGCCCAGGAAGGTTGTGGCTGCTCCCTCCCTGGAGGTGTTCAAGGTCAGGTTGGATGAGGCCTTGAGCGACCTATTCTAGTGGGAAGTGTCTCTGCCTACGGCGGGGGGTTCGAACTGGATGAGCTTTGAGGTCCCTTCCAACCAAAACGATTCTATGATTCTATGATTCTATATCTTGGTGTGGAATACCAAATAATGAACATGTGTTCCTGGCATTACCATTGGTATGCTCTGCACTTGCCTATATGGTGGGTAGTGAGTAGTCAAATTTGACCTGCATCTTGACAAATTAGATTGTGAGCTATATCTAGTCCAAATGTCATATATTTGCATTAGTGCTCTGGCATGTATAGCCACTGAACACTATTTCTTAACAGACCTTTGAGCCTCAGTTTAGAACTGTATGATAAAGCTTACAGAATGGAGTTGTCTTGTGCTTCAGAGCACCAGGCAAAACTTACTCAACATTATTCAGTCTGTCATGTAGGCACCTGTAAGATATTAATGCGAGGGTAAACCTGATGACTTTTCCCCCATATCTACTCCTTTCCTCACTGGCAGGAGATAAAAAGAAGGAAAAGTGGAGAATTTTTGTTGAGTTGTACCAAATCATTTGCCACTCTGTTGCAAGGATATCAGATTACACCAAAAGATACAAGGGAAGGTAAAAAAAAGGGAAAATCCCATACCAAACCCATGCCATGCAGAAAAAAAACGGAGAGCCCAACCTTTACCCCACAAATACTAAATACATAACATCTCACAAGTGTCACATGCAGGCAGTATTGCTCAGAATAGTATGGGATATATATGCATATATATATGTGTGTGTGTATATATATATATGTATATGATGTGGCTCAAACCACTACAGCACCATTTTAGCATTCACCAGTTATATTGTTTAATTTTGTATTAGTTCTTCCTTTTTATAATAGGATGATAATATTCCTGTAACCAGCATGGGTGTTGAAGCAGAGTGAAAATAAAATAATAACATTTCCTCTAAGGCACAGGCTGTAGTACATAATATAAAAACATTCAGGCAGAGAAGCTCAGTGAAAAGGAGCTGACTAGTGCATCTAGCAGTACTACATCATTTTAGTATTATGTTCATTCTAATTAATTTCTCATGAGAGTAATTAGTATAGATATAAAAGTATGTTCATGATGCAAGCAATTACGTTGGTTATGTCTCCTTACATGGCATTGCATTATAAGATATTGCCAAGTGTCCCAAAGCAAGTTTTTACTCTGCAATCTTCAATAGATATTGTAGTGGTAAATTACTCATTTAAACTAAATGTCAATGTACCTAAGTTATCCTTCCACTCTCCTTTGGAAACCTTTCCTATAAATTTAAACAATGGATGGCATATACTGGCTGATAATTCAGAGGCAACTTTTTTACAGAGGCTGTCTATTAAACACTAGGATGCAAAAGTAGCTATGTTAGGATGACTATTTACCAACTTTCAGGGTTTATACATTTTAAGATTAGGCATCCCACCATTTTGAAGAGTCAACCTTGCATCATTCCTTAAAAATCTATATTATAGATCTTGCAAAAATAACTATGATGAAAAAACAGATAAATGTAGCACCAGCCAAATAGATCAGTTGGTCTTTTTATCAAGTCCAGGCTACTGAAAGCACCGTGCTCTAGGAATTAGTGCTAAGTTGCTTGTCTCTGCTGACTTTCTGTATTTTATAATGTTTATGTATTCCATAATTCTTCCTTCTTGTTTTAGAAGTCTTGTCCCTAAATGCCTAAATCTGCCTGTGACTGTATTAACATGTATTTTGTCTGAAGAAAATACATGTTAATATAGCCTCTTACATGCAGCCCAACTAGTTACATCATCAGCTAACATTTGATCATTGATGAATATGGCAGAGCACCAATCTAGGATGATTTCTTAAAGAAATGTGGTTGAGACACCTTAATTTTTTCAGTATCAAGATGCTTTACCAAGTTAAAGTGTTGGTCCAGAGAAGGGCCACAAAGATGATCAGAGGGCTGAAACACCTTTCCCCTCTCTTATGAAGACAGACTGAAAGAACTGGGACTGTTCAGCCTGGAGAGAAGAAGGCTCTGAGAAGAACTTACAACTACATTTCAGTGTCTGAAGAGGACCTACAGAAAAGCTGGGGAACGACTGTGTAGAGGGCTTGCAGTGATAAAAAGAGGGGCAGTGGTTTTAAACTGGAGCAGGGTAGATTTAGGTTAGACAAAAAGAGGAAGTTATTTACAATGAGAGTGGTAAAATACTGGAGCACATTGTCCACAGATGTGTTTGAGGCCACATCCCTGGAGATATTCAGTACCAGACTTTGTGTGGCCCTGGGCAGCCTAATCTAGTTAGAGGATCTCTTCCAACCCAATGCAATCCGTGAATTTGTGAATCTGGATATAAAATACTTAATTTGTCAGCTACCAAATTTAAAGTCATATCAGATAATGGAATAGTATTTCTCTGACAATGTATTTTCCATAGTATCATGTTGAATTACCTAATTAAATTTCTAACTTTCAATTCTCTACTAATTAAATCCAGTATATTTTTTTTTATGATTGATTGTTTTGTTGCCTGGGATTGCTGCTGTATTAACTGACATTCAGTCAGTCCATTTGCCCTCTTCAAACACTAGAACTAGAATTTCCTCACTGATTCCCATTTGTACTGAAATTTAACATGGTTGTTAGAGATTCTTCTTATGCAGCTCCTTAAGGAAAAAGACTACATGTTCAGTTCTTTTCTGCAATACCAAAAAATTGTCAGCTATTTTGTAGAGATTTTCACAATGATCATTGTTACTTACAAAACTTTGATACTGTGAAATAATATAAAGCTCGAAGATGTGGTTGTTACCTCAAAACTTTGGCAATATACATTGCCAGTCATGCATATCCACAGATGATGTGTATATCATATCCACAGATACAACATTTCTCATCTGTGGGCAGAAATTGTGAACTTACCTCTCTCAAAGAGGTAAAAAGGGGACCAACAACAGAAATCTTACATTCCTAAAGCAAACCTGGAATGATACTGACTTCTTAGTGGCCTGAGAAAATTATTAGTATTTTGTAGTCTGCCAGGTAGTTTAGTTTCCAAAGGTGTAAGATGGTTTCTGTAAGTAGAGTCAGGACTTAGATAGGCCCACACTTCTCCCTAACTGCAAGCCCAGAGAGACTCAGCAGCCCATTGGGAGCATGTATATTTTATGTCTACATGAAAAAAGGCTTCTTACACATTTATTATGCAATTAATTTGCTGTGACAGGTTGCCTTCATTTTGCAGTTGTGATTTTTGAGAGGAGTTCTTTCAGTAATTGCTGGTAGGCTTTATGTTTACAGTGTACCATATGAAGTTTGATACAGGTAGTCCATTCAAGGACTGGTCTGGCATACATTACAGAAACCAGCAGAACATCTGAATCCAAAGCGAATCAGCTTCAAATTGTACCAATACATTATGACTAATGTAAAAGCAGAATTAAATATCAAGCTAGCAATAGGCTTTGCAGGTGGTGAACTATTGCCAGATCCTATATTCTTCAAAGTGTTTCTAATTTAATTGATAAAATGAAATTTTCTTAACATAGATTACTAAAAAGGCATTAAACAAATAGAGTATCCATAATCATTTCTGTTGCAGAACAATATCATATGGTCAATCTGAAGGGATGCTTTAGTGATAGAACTGAGTCATAGAAACTGTTTGAGGTCTTCTTTACTTCATTCCTTCTAGAAACTCTGAAAGCAGTGCATCATATCTAGCAGTTTACTATCTCTATGAGATTTTGTGTGTATATTTACTTGGAAACTTCTTCAAGCTTTGCATAAATGCTGAAAGAGGAGAGTGGAGGGAGAACAGGGGCTTATGTACAGTGTCATGTTGAAACACCACTACAAGTATTGTGGTCTTTAGTCTTTGAATCCTTGGTCTCTGTCTAAAGTGGAAGTTGGGGGACAAATACTTGGTAAGTATAAGCACATCTAAAAGCACATCTAAAATGAAAGGCAGGAAAATCTCTGCGAAATTAAATATTATTGGCAAATTGTAGTTGAAGATTTTATGACCATATAAAAATAGAGTTTTCTCATGGTCACAAAAAAAATTTATGGAAGGCAGCTGTATCTACATTTCTGTCAAACTTAATCAGTTATATTCTGACACATTATGTCGGTTTCTCCTTGTCTGTTTGAATAAGAAGCAAATAATTTCTTATTGAAGTCTGGAGAAATTATCTTGCATGTTATTCCACAAACGACGTCTCTAATCTTTAAAATAAGAACAGTGTGGGCAGATGATTTCACCTAAATAGAGGGTTTTTTTGGGAAGTCAGGGGACTCCATGTAGGCGTAATGATCTGCATTTATGCACCTGTGGACCTCAAGACTCAGGCAGTTTAAGGCATTAAAACCTTTATTTGCTTGAGTACTTCCAGTAATTTTAGTAAGGGTATTCACGGTAATAAGCAAGCTCAGAAGCATTTACAAGATCAGTCCCTACAGTATTTAAATGATTGTGTAGTTTTGGCAAGTTTGAGACTGAACTTTCCTCTTATTTTCTTATGTAATCAAATAATGCAGTTGCAAGCATGTCTGAAAACTGGTCATCACTGTAGTAGCAACATTTGTTCTATGTTCTAGGCCATAGATACTGTATGTGATTCTGCTGTTCTTTTATTTTCTCCTCTGCTTTGGGAAAAGACCAATAGCAGTGACAATACCTGTTGGTAAACAGATGATCTCCAAATGCTGACAGCTGTACTGTAAAATCCCTATTATGGATAACCTTGCTATACTATTTGACTTTGCAAGGAACGTCTGTCCTTTTCTAAATTGAATGAT
The DNA here is from genome assembly GCA_013396835.1 of Psilopogon haemacephalus. Classification (NCBI taxonomy): domain Eukaryota; kingdom Metazoa; phylum Chordata; class Aves; order Piciformes; family Megalaimidae; genus Psilopogon; species Psilopogon haemacephalus. Next base: position 156,012 of record VWZI01020592.1, on the reverse strand, counting down.
TGGATGGAAATTGTCATTCTTAATATGTTTACCTTCCATTTAATGAGCAATCCCATTATGAAGGCTGAAGACAATGCAGCCTTTCACTCAGGTTTCGTTACAGTTCATCAAAGAAAATACCCTTGCAATGTCAGAGCTCCTCTGTGGCAAGGCAGCATTGGGAGCTGCTTAACAACCCACTGTGAAAGAGGAAACCATTTAAAGTCGGTGTGAAAAGATTAAAGGGAAAAAGAATTCAAACTAGGACTTACCTAAGGCCAGGAAATGCCTCAAGGTACCATCTGTGGAACTTCAGTATTTTGCACTGTTTAGTAATATACTATATAAAGTCTTCCAGTAATCAGGGCTTCTCCTCCCTCTGGCACCTTCAGCCCCCTGCTATCACTTCATTGTTGTAACAATATAAAGACAAAGTTTAAAGACAATAGACAGACATTTTCAGAGGGATTTTTTTTTTTTTTGCTTTCATGAAACGTCTTTGACCCTTTTCTGCCTTTCTCTTGAAGTTAGAAGCACTGGGAATGGCAGAATTTCTATTGCTAACTGCAGTTCTGATGAAATTCTGAATGACCCACGTCTATTTGGCTTGGTGATAAGTGCAAAGAGAAGTCAAACAAGTGAAAAATCTGACATAATGTGACCAGAATGTGTGTGGTGTGCTTTTTTATAATCTGTTATTCCAGTAGATAATTTTAATTGATTGAAATGCTTCCAGCAAATTAAATTTAATTTGTAAACTGTGGACGTTATCATGGCCACAACAATGGACTGGCAGAGTTTGTGGCCATACTACGTTAGGCTCCACGTACACCTTGAGAAATGCTGGGTCTTTGTGTTCTGCTGGTTTCAAGGACAAGTGAAGTTTGATGAGCCATTCAGCAAAGGTCAACTCTGTGATTATTTGTCATCTCCTCTCATCTGGAGCTAGCAAGGTGGTTTGAAAGCTGTGTTTGGTTGAAATATTTTCACTGTGGCTGTTTATTTCTCATGTCTCTGATGTTCAGCTTCTGTTACTGTTCAGTTTTGTTTAATTCCTGACCCGCACCTTTATTTATTTCTGTCACATCAAAAGATGAAATCGGTGCCGCTGTTTATGGTGTGTTTTTAGTTCTCTGAAAATCCCTCAATTTGTATCATTAAAATGGTGATTTCCACTGCATTTTAATAGATAGGGAGATCATTTTTACAACACTCTATATGCTTTTTATATCTTTGACTACCAGGCATTCTCATCTTCCTGATTATACAGATTATATGTTTCTAAGCTTTTCTACAGCTTTAAGTTTAATTGGAAGCATAACAAATTATAGTACATGAGCAGCAACACCATAAAATCATGCAACATCTAACTATAGCAACAGATTCACATACTGACTGGAAATACAGGCACTGTGCTAAATTTGAATCTGTATATCAGCAGAGTTATGGTTACCCTATAGCTAACATTGGTAATACAGAGATCCTATTTTAACAAGGGTAAACTAATCCAGTACTACTGTATATATTTAACTCCAAAGGAAAAATGCAAAATGTGTACATGGCATTTGAAGATTCTTTTTATGCTGTTACCACATACACAAAGTAAATTTAGACACTATAATGACACTTAGGGACAGTTGGGGTTTTTTTTTGTTTGTTTATGCTTGCATATTTTACACAACTTTTGAACTCTCATTATGAACTTCAGATTTATTTTCATTCCTAACACTTACTTTTAATTTGAAAGAAGTAATATACTCAGAAGTCATCAGGACAAGTTTGAAATTAAAGTTGAAATGATTGTGAAGAGGTAGCATGAATCCATTGAGAATAAATCAGCACCATTTACAAGTGAGGACTGTTTTTGCTTTTAAAGTATAAATTTAACATTTACTAGGAGCATACAACTAATTATATGTTAAATATAATAATGTGGGGTTTTAGATCATATGGAAATCTTCATACTGCTTTTTGAAGGTAATGTTGGAAATAGCAAGCTGAGTTATTTCTATTTTTAATAGTAGAGACAGCCAGGTGAGATGAGAATAAGGATAAAACAATTGCTTGGTGAAGCATAATGCACAAAAAGAAAAAGAAATAGGTTTTTGCTTTATCCAGTAGATCGAAATAGTTTCATGTTCAAGACTGGCACAGAGAAAATCACTTGGGGTCAAGGAGATTTTTTTTTTTTTCATTCTAGAGGGAAGATGAACATCTCTTTTATTTTTTTTTAATTTATTTTTTTAAAGAGTGTTGAGATTTCCATTTGCAATGCAACGTGAAGCATCTTATGACTTTACACTAGAAAACCAATACCCATGGGAAGACAAATGGAACTGAAAGCCATTCACTCTTAGAATATACAGATGAGGACTGATGGGAATTATTTTGAGCATATGCGTGTGTGTCTGTGGTGATACCTAAATGAGTTATGTCAGTCAATCTTCTAACAACTGGGAAAGCCCCTTCAGAAAAATGTTTTTTTGTAACAAGCATAAGTTGGAAACAGTCTGCAGGCCCAGAACTCAGAAATGTGAAGGGCTTGAAGGACCTGTTCTCCCATTATGAAGGAAAATTCAACTTTTCCTTCAGTTTCTTTCAAAGCCTAAACTTTGGCATAGTGACATAGGCCACGACTGACAAAACCTTTGCACTGTAGACTCTCTGTGACTTTGTGTTCCAAGTGTGATTTTCCTTTTCATTCCTCCTGAGTTTTAAACTCGCTGTTCTTTTCAGTTTCTTATTTTCTCAGAAGGAGTTAGCAGTAGGCAGCTACTCTTTGGTGGTGGTGGTCTCATGGTTTTACTTGCTTACTTATGTGGAGTAACAGTGACATCCAGTGGTTGGATTTTTAGCCAGATGTGTAAAACACGATACCAAGCCATACTGTAGTGCCTGTACTCCTGTCAGTGCTTCAGTTAAAGCTATGGGAGGTGAGGGGAAACACAAATAAACTTTATATCAAAAGATATTTGCTCTATGACTTTGAGAAAGTGTCATTTTGAAGTGAAAGAAAATTCTTCATTATTCTAAATCCAAAAATAATTTATATTGTTGTTCATGTTTGTGGTTTAAAATCTGTTCGTGCAGCAGTGGAAGGTTGTAACTTAATGCATTGTGACTTTTTGAGCTTTACATTCGTAGATAAAGTTCACAATATAGTTACGCATCTGCACACATAAAAGAAGACATTTTCCTTTGCCATCTACAATTAATATTCTTGTAGTTGAATAGAGAAGAGATAAAAGATACAGGGGAGAGTTTTTCAGTTCTTTTATTTGCGGTATGACATACGTTTATTCTGGTGACATTTTGGATTACAGCATCTGCTATTATATATATGAAAAAAATCTATCCCAGTAACTGCTTTCATTCTATATTGTGCAACTTGGATAATCTTTTTGCTTGTCAAAGCTTGAATGAAGCTCTTACATGTGAAAAAAAAGTTTTACAATTGTTCATCTCAGCCAGTCACATTGGAAGGCATGTCAAACACAAATTCTTCCCAGTGTGTTACTATGTAATTTTTCTTATAGGCTTATTGGCTTCCCTTCTCAACAGATGATCTGTCAGGTAGCTATGCAAACCTAAATAACTTGTGTTATATTAAAAAGAAAATCTCTTATTTTCAGTCTTAGTGTTTTGTGATTGTCTCTTCATAAGCTTCAAATAGTAATGATTTCCCTGGTCAGTGAGGAGAAGGAATAGCAGAGCTACCTTTCAACGGCTTTCTTGCTGAATGGTAAATTTAATTTGGTCCACCCATTAAGGAATCTTTGTTCTGAAACACAAAAGTGTTTCAGATAGTCTTATCTTTTAAAAGCCTGAAGTGCAGGTGCATTGCTTCTGAGTTATGTTAGTGGTCATTCCTGAAATAGTTGTCAGATTGATTCAGATAAGATACATTACAATACCTACAAATGGATGAAGGTGGTCTCCCTTGGCGATATGACTCAAGTCGATATGTTGCAAATCAAAAGAAGTAATATTTCTATAATTTTAAGCCAAATACTGGGGATTCTTTGAATTTTATTACCAGGTAAAGGAGAAAGATTGTTTTCCTTTTGAGAAAGCCAGCAATATGTTTCTGTTCTCCCTTTTTTGGTGTGTTTTCCTACTTCTCTGTACCCTGATGCTAGTAGGTTCTTGCGGAAATTTCTTGTCATAGGTTAGAAAGAAAAGCTTTGAACACAGAAAACTCTTGATGGCGTTTCAAAATGTGGTGATATCTTGCTGATCTGTTCCAGAGTTAATGTGAACTATACCTTTAACTTAAAGACTGAGAAATAGAAAATTTGCTTTGAAGTCCCCCACAAGCTGGAAATAGAGGTTTCAGCTGTATATATAGTGACACGCTTACTGAAAAGACATGCCAGCAGTTACTTGGGGTCAAATCTCATATATGTCCAAGACTTTGTACATGTGCCACCTTGTTTGGTTTTGGTTTTTTTGCTGTTGTTGTACTATTTTGGGTTTCTTTTAAGTTGATTTTAGCCCTTAGATTTGTGTGGTTTGATGCTTAGTTTAACTATAGCTACCTTTAAAATGAAAATGTAAGTTAAAAAAATGTGTTAGCTGCTTTTGACTTCAGTTGGATGCATATGATTCAGTGCTGTAATGTAGGTAAACTTCTGGGGAGACACAATTCAAGGCTGATTTCTGACATGTGAAAAAAAAAGAAGTGAGGTGGTTGACTTTCTCCTGTGTTTCAGCTGTAAATGGAGACATATGTCTAATGCCAATGTTATTCTGTCGTGGTTTGAGCTTCCAGAGCTAAAGCCCGATGGACAGAATGGAAGTTACTTTTGCTCCCCATAAAAACAAAACAAAACAAAACAAAGCAAAACAAAAAAAAAAACCCAAAGAGACTTGCACACAATTGGAAGTTAAAAAAGTAATTTTAATTACTACTAAAAGATATTAAGGCAAAATGGGATGTACAGGGATATCGGGGAAGGGAAATAGATATATGAATATATATACAAAACCAGAAATAGGCAATGGAACGAGCCCAGCCTGGGCATGCTGCAAAGCAACTTCCCAATGGCAGGCCTGAACTATGCAGCAGGAAAATCAGAGATGCAGTCAAAAAACTCATGCAGAGAACAAAGAGCCATGAGGCGAAGAGCAAAAAAAGGGCCTGGATGTTCCAGCCCCTTAAATACAGTAAAGCCAGGAAAGGGAAGGAGATAGCAATATACATGGTCTGGTCTCTCCCCCTGGGAGGGATTTGACTCAGTGGGAATTGAGTTTCATCTAAAAGTTCAGCAGTTAACTTTTAATGTATAGCATTCCACCCCTTTATCCTATTCTATTTCCTGCAACAGTTATTTATCAAACTAGGAACTATCTCCATATAGTAATCATTAACAGAGTTCAGGTTGCATCTCAATCTTCATCCCAGCTATCTCTCAAGGTAATCTATATCTAAGGTGCAGGTTGCATTCTAGCAGGCCAGGAATGTGGAGGAAATTAGGAAGCAGTCCTTCTCTCATCAGGTGAGATGATACAGGGTTTATGCTCGTGGGCTGTGGGTTTATCCTGGATTCTTCTGAATGCCACGATGCTATCTAGAAAAGAAACTCATAACAACTTAAAAATATTAACTATTATACATTGACTTATATTACACACTCTGAAATTAGACTTTCTCAGCCAGAATTGAATTCCTTTGTGAAACAGATTGGATTTCACAGGTTTTTTGCATAACCCAACATATATGTCCAGGACCTTCAGCAGAGACCATCCCTCAGGTAGGTTTGTCCCCACCCAGAGGAGAGACCCACATGGTTTTTCCCAATAGATTCCTTTCACAAAGAACAAGAATTCCATCACCTTCTACTGTTTGCAACAGTTTGCAACTGATTGAGCAGGTTTACAGATCTTCTGCTATTTACCAACCAAGTAGCTTGTGCTAGATGTTAGTCTCTGTTTTTAAAAGTTCTACCCACCATTTCTTCCAGGGTGTTTTTCAGTAAGCCACTGTATCACTCAGTTTTTCCTGAAGCTGGAACATAGTAAGGGATATGATATATCCACTTTGTACCATGTTCTTTGGCCCAGTTGCATACAAAATTATTTCTGAGATGAGTATCATGAGGTACTGGGCATGTCTGGACCATCCAGTGCTTGCCTATACCATAGTCAGCACATATTGCTTACCATGAAGAGTTTGAGGAAGAGTGATGTAATTGATCTTCCATGCCTCTTATGTTTCAACCATCATCCCCCATAGCACAAAGGTTTAATTCATTTAGCTTGCTTTATAGCAGCACGTATGTCACAGTTGTAAATAACCTGTGCAATAGCATCCATAGGTATATCTATCCACTGATCCATCATGAGCCCATTGCTGGGTAGCATCTCTTCCTTGGTGACCAGAAGAGTCATGGGCCCACCAAGGTAAAAACAGTTCACCTCAGTGTTTCCAGTCCAAGTCTATTTGGGAGACTTTGGTAGATAAAAGTGCTTGATGATTGTGTTGGTGTTCTTCAGTGGCTTTGCTTTTAGGTATATGTGCATCTGAGCGCTGAACTTTTACTGACAATGTCTCTAGATGGGCAGCAATGTCTTGCCACAGGTCAGCCATCCAAATAGGTTTCCCTTTTTGCTGCCAGCCTTCCTGTTTTCATTGCTTTAGCCACCCCATAAGGCACTGGCTACCATCCATGAATCAATGTAGAGGTAAAGCAGTGGCCACTTCTGTTCATCTATGTCCAGGTCCAGCTGAATGGCTTTTATCTCTGCAAATTGGCTTGATTCACCGTCTCCGTCCCTTGCCTTTGCAACTCTCTGTGTAGGACTCCAAATGGCAGCTTTCCATTTCTGCTTCAATTACCTACAACAAAGTATGTAATTTTCTTTTAAAACTACTTCACAGCGTATAATGCATAGGAGGGATGCTCTGGAAAAGAACTTTTTTCCAGTGGCAGTTAAAATAGTGCTTTGAATAAAGGAGATTTTCCACTTACATTGATTGGTTTAGGTTGGAAAAGATTTTTAAGACCATCAGTTCTAACCATAAACCTAACACTGCCAAGTTCATTGTGTCCCTAAGTGCCACATCTACATGTCTGTTAAATACCACTAGGGATGGTGACTCAACCACTTCCCTGGGACAGTCTGTTCCTGACAACTCTTTTGATGAACAGTTTTTTTCTAATATCCAATTTAAACCTCCCCTGGTGTGCCTTGAGGCCATTTTTTCTGTTCCTACCACTTGTTACCTGGGAAAAGGTAAACACCTTGCTACAAACTCCTTTCAGGTAGTCACGGAGAGCAAGAAGGTCTCCCCTCAGCCTCCTCTTCTCCAGACTAAGCAACCTCAGTTCCTGCAGACATTCCTCATAAGACTTCATGTATTGCTAATTAAGATTTTCTTTTGCTCAAAATCTTTATTATTACTCTTCTTCTGATTTGGAAATCAGTTGCAACAGTCCAATACAACTTCTCCCTTCAAGGCAATTTATGTAATATAGAAAAAATATCCCTTGTGATACTTAAAAAACAAATTAGATCATGCATTTATCAATAAAAATAAAACAGATGTACAAGATAAAAACTGAATAAAGATAATCTGTAACAGCTACAGTCACACATTTCCTTCAGATCTCTAAAATAAAGCCTTCATATTTTGAAGCACAGGACTCATCTTTAGATAAGGATTATATGTGAACAATTTGTTAGCAAAAGACTAGAATGATATGTCTTGCAAAGACTAGAACAATGTTCTACACCAGTACCACAAACTACTGCGAACGCAAATCATTTTAGCAATCATTATTGCATAATTATGTCCTTCTGGGGGTGCTGTACATAATGCTTGTTCTGTTGCTTGCTTTTGAAACAGCACTAAAATATACTAAGCAGCCCAGTGTTTATTGTAATATTTCTGAATTGTATAGCCTTAGTACCCCTAAAAGTTATTCTTCTCCTTTGGTCCACATAATTCTCTCACATAATCTCTTCTCCAGGGACTGAGGAGGCATTGATTCTCACAAGGAAATCAGGAGGGCACCCTTATTGTTGAGCATGTTTTGGGCTACTGTGGAAGTGGCAGAGCTTCTGGTGACCTAACTCAGGGATTTTATTTCGTTACTTTTTTAATGCAGCTGTCAAACAATCAACCAATTCTTTCCTCTACCTGTCTAGTGAAAAGTGAAAGTCATGTATTGCAAAAGGCTGTTGACGCAGCAAGTAATTATCTTGTGAGTTGTCCTTACATAACAGTGATTGTGAAAACAGTTACTGGACATTAGTAATTATGTATCAAGATCTTTTGCTAAACATTTTCATACCAAAACTCTCTTGCCCAAGTCTAGAGCAGATTCAACCAGCATTGTTAGCACAAGTCATAAATTAACAAATAAGTTTGATGGTAAAGGTGCTTTTCAGGTTGTAGGGTTTTTTTTTTTCATGTTACCTCAGTCTATTGAACTGGGCTTTCCTGGTTTCTTTGTATCTCTGCAGCATACAGCCTGTTATTGATTGTCTGTTTCAAAGCTGACATAACTGAAACACAGTTCTATATGAATATTTTTTTCTGTTGTGAAAAAAAACTTCAGATATCTGTTTCTTTCTTATTTTTAACCTTGAGGTTTGATCTTTAGTGACAGTTTAGATTTAAAATCACTTCCTACTCTGTTGCATCAATAGAGTGATTGAAGGGAACTGGAATCCAAGCTGTTTACTCACTTAGCTGTCAGAAAGTTTTCCATCAAGGGAAGCATTTCAATTAATGTTATACAAACCACAATGGCAGTGGAGACTGGCCTGAAGCCATATATATGTGTCATTTGCATTCAGATGTCAAACATGGCTTTTAATTACAGACCTACAACAGCAAATGAGTGGTGTTTGAAGCACGCTGGAGATTTCAACTTCTCTTTGGTATCCCATGATACCTGAAAGTAAAGCAAGAGCCTGCAGGTGAAGGGATCTGCACAGGCTCCATGTACTTTGAACTGTGGCTACAAAAATTCCAATAAACATGGGGAAAATACATGCTCATTTACTCATCATACAGGAAGTCTAACAAATAAACAGAAGTTTGGGGGTTTTCATATTTTCTAATGGTGAAGATGGCATTCTGGAGAGGATAGTCATGGAGTAAATGTGCCTCAAAAATCTTCTACCTCCTCCAGCTGTAACCTTTGTAAAACCTGCCTGAGTCTGAAGGCTTGGTGTTTGTGTACTCATTTGTGAAGACCATATCAATGTTTGTATGTATCTTTGTTAATTTATATTTGTCATTCACCTCTAGCCATTTGTAGATTTCAGTGTCATATGTAGAACCCCTCCAAAATTGATTATTTGAATAGTTTGACTAAAATAAAAGATTGACAGTTCATCATTTAATTCAGTTGGTGATAAAATTAGTCCAGGCAGATAAAAAGTATCTTTCTTGCTTATTCATTGTGCATCATCATAGAATCATAGAATGGTTAGAAGGAATCTCCAAAGGTCACCTAGTCCAATGCCCTCTGCAGTCATCAGGGGCATGGTCAACTAAATCACTTTGCTCAGAGCCCAGGGACTTAAATACCTCCCTGAACAACCCGTGCCAGAGTTCCACTACCTTCATGGTAAACAACTCATTCCTAACATCCAATCTAAATATGCTTTTCTCTAGTTTGAAGCCAATGCCCCTCATCCTATCACTACAGACCTTTGTAAGCATTCTTGTAGGCCCCCTTCAGGTACTGGAAGGTCATTATAGTATCACAGTACTCAATTAGCATAGTGATACAGTAATTTTTTAACAGTATACTCAGCACTTGATAGTTTTTCTTTCATTTGAAAAACAGAAGAAAAGCATAAATTTACTGATGGAAATATGTAATTTCCAATTACAGATGATTTCCATTTTTTATATTCACAGCAAAGAGATAGGTGTTTTCCATTTTCCAGATTTATCCCTTTCACTTGTCCAAGACAAAAATTATTTCTTCTTTAAAGTCTTGTTTCAGTTCTAGGATCACAACAGCAATGTGCCTTAAATATTTAAAACCTGCCATTACTGAAGCAAAATGATAGCTAAAGCCAGAGTGAGATCAGCCTGACATGCTACCTTGAAAACACGTCTTTGGAAAAAAGGATGCCTGTGAAATATGACTACAAAATGCAAAGTGAGTTAATGAAGACTGTAGAGTGAAGGGTGTTTCACTACATAGCATCTAGAGCTGTGCTTCAAGAAATATCTAAAGGTTTTTGTTCCTAACTTGGGAGAAGCTATTGAAGTCTTCTCCAGCCCTCCACAACAGAGCACTATTGCTAGCCTCCCCCTGTGTCACTCTAAGTGGATGCCCTGTATTGAGTGGACAGCAATCTTGCCCAGAAAGACAGTCTACTTCTACTGATTCTTCTGGACAGTAAAATAAGTTCAAGTAAGCAAAAGTCCTTAAAAAATGCAATGTAATTTTAACCAAATGATGCAACTTGGACAATCAAATGTGGAAGTCAAGGCCAATGGTATTCTGGGATCTATTAAGAAGAGTGTGGCTAGCAGGTCAAGGAAATCTCTTCTCCTGCTCTGCTCTGCCCTGGTAAGGATGCACCTGGGCTATTTTGTGCAGTTCTGGGCTTCCTAGTTCAAAACCACCAAGGAACTAGAGTCCAATGGAGGGCAGCAAAAATTATTAGTGGTCTGGAGCATCTCTCACAAGGAGAGGCTGAGACCGGGGTCTCTTTAGCCTGTAAAAGAGAACATTGAGGACTTATGAATGTTAGAGAGAGGCTTTAAGTATTTACTCACAAAATATTACCCCCAGTTTCCTGGGGCTAACTACAGTTTCCAGACAGTACCCAAACACTTGAAGGGAGCTCCGTCAATGTCTTAACAGCGGTTGAGACTTCTAGATTGAACCAGGCTCTAACAGGGTGCTGGGAAAGAGACAGACAATGTCTGACCTGACCCTGGTTCCTCTTGGACCTCAGTCTTGGCACAAAGGTTTCCAGAGGTGCAGGCAGGATGTCTTGCAGATGTGCAGAGAGCACGATGCCAGTGCCACTTCTCATCGTGTTGTGAGTCACTTCACATCTTCTCCTGGTAAACTTGAGGCACAGGTAGTCAAAGCTTGTACATCAGAGCTAAGCTGGTCTGAAGCACGAGGCCAAGCAGAACAAACTGAGGCAGAGCAGCACAGCTGGCTTGCAACTTGGCTCCATTTATATTATTTGCCTGAGTGTAATGGCTGCTTTGGCCACAAAGATTCACCAATCAGACTGGCATTTGCAAAGCTGACCATATTAGGCGAAACCAGGGCTTGCTTACCCTTCTTCTGGCAAGACACTAACAAGTGCCTAAACACCTGTGGGTATTTGTTTACCACTTCGGGAGGGGACATAGTGACCCAAGCCTTTGTTTTCCTCCCACCCTTGCTTCCCCCATTAGCAGTAGTGTGGGGCAAGCCAGGACATGTTTTAGGCGTATTGGCCTTCCAGGACAGTATGCACAAATAAAATAGCACTGGGAAATAGCTGTGATAGATTTAATTTCTCATGATAAAGACATTTCTAAGCACAAAATTTATAGTTTGTTTGTTTTGGGGTTTTTTTTTTTTTGTTTGTTTGTTTTTTAATTATTATTTGGTAGTCTTGTTCCCCTGCAGTGCATGCTTCATTTCTGAGGCTTAGCACAGCAGAAATTTCAGTAGTAGTGGTCAACTTTTTTCCCAAAGACCCATGTCAGGACAGAATGCATTTGATAATTCTAATATAGAGCTAACTCTGTTTTTCACTGGGCACATTCTTTGAAACATCTATAAATTCAGAGAAGAGCATTATATTTAAAAATATAGTATATTCTTAAATGCAGAGTAGCCCACAAGAACCATTTTTCTATTTGTGTAGAGATGGGCATATAAATTTTCACACAAATGGTTCTTACCAGTGTTTATTATCTGCATGTATCTAGAGGGAAAAAAGATTAAACTAAAAACTCTTTTCCACTAATAGAAAGAAAATACCCCGTGCTAATTATCTTCCTCATTATACTCAGCTAAACATATTTTCTTATTTCCTTTTCAGAACTCATTTGAAGAAGGTGCTGATAAGGGTTAGATACAGTGTTAATTGGGTTACATTGTATTTTCAGGAGAGATGAAGAATGAAGACAAAGTCCTTGTTCTGATAAGAAGAGTGGAAGTGACTGAATGTCCCAGACTTCACACTGCTATGACAATGTAATCTATTTCAAATAGTTACAGGGTGTTTCACATGTAAGAGAAGTATTATTGGCTCCTACTTTAGCTCTTTTGCCCTGCAAACAGTGTCTGGAAATGAAGAATATTCATATTTAACTGGCTGTTTCTCCATTTAAGAGCGACTTTTAATGGCATAATGCTGGGATTCAGGTGCCTGGTACTCATTTTTGTCACTGGTCTGTAGAGGCTTTGGAAGAAGCTACCATGATGCACGATGTGCTGGACTACACAAAGCTTAGTTTAAGATAAATTGTTCTTTAGAAAGTCTCCAAATTCAGGCACTTGAAGTTCTCGTTTGGGTCTTCTTTTGAGTGAGGGTTTTGTAGCGACACAGGAGCTGTAAGGTTTTTCTGCCTGTCTTCTATATTGCCCCTGATCTGTGGAGATTTATTTATTTTATTTAATAGAGATGTTAAATTATCAAACTATTTAAAATAAGTAACTTATTTCTATGCCAAAAAGAAAATTACTGCAAGGAAAACATAACTACTTTTTTGTACATAGGCATATCTACTGAGGAAGCATTTCTGAAAAGTCTGTATGCTGTATAATACTTAAGAAATATGAAAAGTGGAAAGGCTCATAATTTGCAAATGAAAATTACTGCCTTCCTAATGTTTCAATTTACTGACACTGTTTTTTGTCTGCTGATTATACAGTAAAATCCCTTCATTCTTCCCACAGATAATCTAAGTGATTAGCACAGGGAAAAGTTGAATGATGAGGCACATTTATTTTGCTACCACTCTTGAGAACGTAGGGCAGCTCTCAAAATGTGTCAGTGTGTGATGCTTTTCTTCAGAAGTTCACATGATAACTGCCAGCCAGAAAAGATTAAAAGGATAGATGAATGCCAACTGGGGCACGGGCACTGGCACTAGCAAAACACCATGGTAAATTTAGGACCAGATTACAGTGGTCTGTGAAGAAGAAATTATGATAATCAGAAGTTCCTCAAGTGGTCGTCTCTGAAAACCTGAAAAGAAGGGAGAAGTTTCTAGCAATGAAAGCAATGACGTAAGGTTATTAATGATGATGAGAGGTCAGTGAAATAGTGCTTGCAGTAAGACTGCAGTGAGATCAAGGAAAATGAGAGGCAGTTTCAGGAAAAAGCAGTATTTGTTATTGATTACACCAGCTCAGAGGTTGTCAGGACTAGCCAGTGTCACAGCCTTCAGGAGCTGCCATGCATGAGTTGATTTTATGTGTGTTGCCATTTCTTTCAGTGTTTTACAACAGGGAATGCTTGCTTAAGAAGCACAGTGTTCTACCAAAAATTTCACCAACAGAGCTGCTTTCTGAGTTCAGCTGCTGTGAGCGAGGGAAAAGATAGGGATGAAGAGTGTGTGTTTTGTGGTAAAATGCATAAACACCCAAGTGTGAGACAGAGAGCATCAGTAGTGAAGTGTGACTGATGAGGAAGAGAAGTTTTCCTCTGAACTTGGGTTTTCATGAGATTGGTTAGTAAATGGGGATTGGTCTCTTGAAAACCACATGTAGTTTAATATATACTTTCTAGAATTAATTTCTGGTCATTGAGTTATTCACCCTTCTATCTAGGAGATAAACTCTGTCTGGAAAGAAATGGTCTTCTGCTGAAATCACATCGTTTTATGGCTCTACCAGTGCATTTGCTTATGTGTGTTGGTTTCTGAAATACCATGCAGCATGGGGATGATGATTAATAGGATGTTTTGTTCCATTAATCTGATTTTCACAGAGACAGTCCAAGTTTTAAAACCAGTGAGATGTTAGAGTGGTACTCATTTCCCAGAGCAGAAACACTGATGTAAATTCTTGTTTGGTTTCTGCACTTAAGTGCAACCATTAGTGATGTTGTACAGTTGTGGAGCAAGGTTTCGGTTATGTCGATTAATGGTTTGTTTGGTTAGCCTGTGGCTGACAGAGCAAGGAGTCATTCTGGTCCATGTGCTGCTGCATGTCCTTCTGGGAGCAGACATCTGATTTCCACATCACCTGCAAGCAGTGATTGAGCTGCTGCTCATCCCTTATTTGCCTTGGACCAGCTCCCAGATTTCCAGGCACTGTGAACTGAGCACATTCTTCTTTCCCACCTTCTTAAAATTTACTGTTACATGCATGTAGTGTGTTACTGAATGACAATCTTAACCATGAGTAAATAACCCTAGGAAATAAATCATGCTGTCATATTTGGGCTCTTGGGGTACTCAGTGCACTTCATCTAACTCCTTTAAAAAAGAATAGGGATCCTGTTTTAAATCCCCTGGAAAATTAATTGCTCTTTGAGTCTTGGAAACACCTCCCAGGCTGCAGTTGCTATGGCAATAGATGTAGTATGGAGATGTAGATCGATTCCCTGAGCAGTGCTAGTCAATCATCTTTTAAACTTCACTTTTTAGAAACTGAACAACTATCATTTGATGGCATTTTTTGTTGATGGTTTTGGGTTTGTTTCTTTTGTTGTTTGGTTGGTTTGTTTTGTTTTTTCTCTTCTTTATTACAAGCTGTATTAGCCCTGATCCTATAACCAAAGCTATGTGAGCTGTATCTGTGAGGTTTGAGTGCAGACCCTATGGTCATGGATCCTGTGGTCCCTGTGTATGAACAATTTGGAGCATGAGCCAATGGTTGATAGTTAAATATGCTTTTATGATAATTAATTTATTCCAACATATAGAAGTACTTCTGATTTTTGCTCTGTTGTAGTGTGAACTTGGTGAAACTGGGCAGTTTACACTGGCACCTTACCAAACCCTGATGTTCCCCAGTGCTAGAAGCGCTCAGGTGTTCACCTAGAAATTTTTTTATGGAGAGGTGTCTTTTCTAGGTACTGATGACAGTAGCAATCCTTGCAATACTAAATACAAAATCAGAGAAAAACATTCATTTGTTTAGGTTGTTCCAGAACATGCTTTTCTCATTCATAACACTTGGCCATATATTTACTATGCAATGTTTTTATTTTCTGGCAATCCAGTGGCTTTGGAGGCTTTCTTCCCTGACTTCGTCAGTCAGCATGTGTAATGGGTTAGGAACCTTCCCCCATTTTTGGAAGTAAGATGAAGCTATATTTGCAGTACTGCAAAATTTACAAGCATATATACACAATATATGCAAGTATTTACAATTATATACAAGTTAGAAATATTACAGAAGTTCCCCTTCCCTCCCAGACAAAACAAATTGCCCAAAGGGCTCAAAGCTACCCAACCACCCCCTTTCTGTTTCCTCCTCCCTCTATCTCTGAAACCCACACATAAACAAAGTGGAAGGTTAATTGCTGAAAGTAGAGGTGAGAGGCCAAAACAGGTCAGGGTTAAAAGAAAAGTGATTAGATCAAGCGACACAGAAGCCAGACAGAGATGGGACAACATCCCAGGAGAAAATGCCTGAACATTATTTATGCTAACCAGTGAATGATATAGACCTCATCATTATTTTCTTTTCACAGCCAATGATCTAACTGCCCTCAATAAAATATTCCAATTAGCATCAAACCAGCACAGCACGTGATCAATGTCCCATATGTTGTTTCTGACCAGTGTGAGAGAAGAACTATCCTAAGAGGGCAATTGATTCTGCTATTTTTAATATCATGGGTTGCAAGGGCTCACTCTGTCAAGATGCATCTTTCTTTTAATTGGCTGCAAGGCTTGATAACCAAAGTCAAAATAAATCCTCTGTGTGCATTGCTACTGTGTATATACTGCAGTATAGATGTAGAACATCCTATGTTGCAGGAGAGTGCACTTGTATTAGTTATACCCTAAACACACATGCACATATATTACTGTGTGTACCCTTACTTGGGTTTTCTTTGCCTCTCTAGCATGAGTGGAGAAATTTTCCATGTCACATAATTCACAGGGATATTATTTTTTTTAAGAGGCTTCATGTATTTCTTGGAATACTGGAGGGGTGCAAGAGAATTCATGTAAGAAACAGCAGTCAAAGTTGGAGCTGGGCAGGAGGGAGACAGGCACAGCGCTAAAAGGTGATCCCAGTGGCTGTGGCAGTCAGTCTGCTGTAATGTAGGTCACTGCCTGGAATGGAACTCTTCCTCAGGGCATCTGGGGAGAAAAATGACAGGCAGGAAAATTTGGCTGATGCCGATGTAGTTTGAGGAAATATGACATTTACAACCATTGCCATTAAGTAGCACCATGTGAAGCCATTGTGGCATAAGTAGAATGTTAGTAAATAAATATCCTGTAATGATTTAATTAGTGGTACATTAATAAAATGTAGCTAGCAATACATAGAGGCAAATATATATATATATAAAAATCATTTAGGCAGACCCAGAGCAGAAACTGTGCAGTTGTAATATGTTTTTGGTATCTTTGCTGCCAAAACGTTCAGACAGCTGGATAATGACTCATCACAAAGCCTCTTGGAGCGATTCCCCAATCCTGCGAACCCCCAGATTTGGGTGTTTTTTTTTTTTTTTTTTTTTTTTTTTGCATAGAAAATTACAACAGCTATTAGGTTTGACACTGGTTGGCCAAGCAGCATGGATTAACACAGGAAAAAGTCTAGTGATGGGATGTTTTTATTTTGTCATCATTCTCGAGAATATAGGGCAGCTTGCAAAATGTGTCAGTGTGCAGTGCTTTGCTCCAGGAGTTCCACGAAAGTATCAGCTGGCACACAGCCGCGCAGGCGCCCAGCGCACTGTCGCATCTGAGGGCTAGACTCATCTGGACCCTGATGGAGGTTTCAGGGAGAGGATGCTGATTCTTTCCAAAGTTTGTGTTTTGAATTAGTGAAATTCTTTTACTAAAGCCAGCAGGATACCTGCCAGATAGCACAACCAGTTCATTTTCAACTGTTAAGGTCTGAGCAGTAATTTTCACTTCAGTTATTTACTCTAGCTGCCAAGAGATATACCTGAATGATCTTTAGCACAGTGAACCAGGCTAAGGATTGTTATTCTTGCAGAATGCACTTTGAAACTGTCCAAAAACCCCAGAAAGAGACCAATTTTATATCTTCATAGAGTTTGGAGAGTATTATCTGTTTACAGTCAGTATAGATTAGGGCAGAAGAGTTCAGAAATTTGTAGGACAAAACCCTCACTGTGCTGGTTATGTACTTTGGTTAAGACTGGCTCCATTTTTACAATAGCCTGCTGTCCTTTTATTTCCTTAGCTGTAGGTTGTATGCATCTGCACTCTGGTTTGCTTCTGACCTGAGAATTTTCTCGTTATGTGCTCCACAAAAAGATGTTCATTTGTTCCCACCTACACTTTCAGCAAAACAGCTTCAACAATTGGTCCTCATTTTGGGGGAGTTTTTGGGAGCTAAATCTGCTCTCAAGTGTTGTGGGGTGATTGTCTCTGCAAGAGTCATTTTTGTGCACTGAAAAATTATAATAAAGATTGGCAACAGTCCTAGTTTCTGACTGTAAGTCATTGCAAAGCTGGAAAGTCTTTGACAGGCTGCATATTCCAGGCTCAAAATTACCACAGTAAACGTTTAGGGTTTTGTGGCTATGAAAGAGATGCCAGTTAAGGTCTTTCACCATTCTGTCCTGTTGTCTCTATTTATTTGTTGCTGTGTGGATAAAGTGATGAACAGAGAAGTTTATGTTTTCCCATCCATTTTATTGTTGAGTATTGCTATGGGTAAAATGGGGCATTTTTCTGAGAACCTTGCAAATCATAATCTGCAGTCAGCTATTCAGTTTCACACTGGTTGGCCAAGCAGTGTGGATTAACACAGCAAAAAGTCAAATGATGGGATGTTTTAATTTTGTCATCACTCTTGAGAATATAGGGCAGCTTGCAAAATGTGTCAGTGTGCAGTGCTTTGCTCCAGGAGTTTATACTGCTTATACTGCTGACTAAAAGCATGCAAAGGCTAAGCCTCTCCTCCAAGGCATCTCTCCTTAGCCCAAGCCCAGCTAATACCCTCAACCTTGCCTAAAGAAGTGCAGGATGTTGGAAGTGACATTAAGGAATTTGATGAGCACAGATGGGGTGGTTGTGCAGACACATAGAAGTAGAAGTGGTGTAGAGGAAAGAGTGAATAAGAGAAGGTAAGCACAGAGTGTTATGGAGACTTAGAGAGCTTTATCTGAGCAGGTATTTTTGAAGATGCAAATAAACACAGCTTTGCCTTTATTTGTTGTGGGGCTGTTTACCTCAGGATCTCCAGCAATATATGCTGAGTTTTGCAGAGAAGCTGGTAACAAAGAGTCAGGGTTGGAAGGGACCACAAGGATCATCTAGTTCCAACCCTCTGCCATGGCCTTAAACACCTCCAGGGTTGGGGCTTCCACCACCTCCCTGGGCAACCCATTCCAGGGTGTCACCACCCTCATGGTGAAGAACTTCTTCCTAACATCCAGTCTGAATCTACCCGTTTCTAGCTTTGTTTCATTCCCCCTAGTCCTATCACTACCTGACATCCTAAAATGTTCCTCCCCAGCTTTCTTGTAGCCCCCCTTAAGATACTTAAAGGACACAATAAGGTCACCTCAGAGCTGCCTTCTCTCCAGACTGAACAGCCCCAGCTCCCTCAGTCTCTTCTCATAGGAGAGGTGTTCCTGCCTTCTGATCATCCTTGTGGACATGTCACCCAAAAACCTGCTTTGATGTTACACATTTCTCATGGAAACACTTTAGAGTATTATTGAGGTATTTAAGTATAATCTCAACAGATTGTAAAGGAAAGATTAATTTAAGATGCTATTAGATTTTACTAAACTAGCAGAATACTCAAAAATGTATCCAGCCTCAGCCATATGTTGTTTTTAAAGTGATAAGTGATTAGAAGTGGAAGAGTAGGTTAATTCTGTCTCAATTTCTTACGGTACTATAAAGGGTATTAACAATATGGTGAGTAGGAGTCTTAATGCTGATATACTGCAAAACTTTATTGCAAATCATAACTAAGTGCAATGCACATAAAAAATGTTATTTATTATTTCCATTAATTAAGGATTTGAAAAATAATGATTTTTTTTTTGAAGAGGGAAAACAGTGTGAACAAAAAGTAGTGACATGTCTTTTTTTGGCTGAGAATTTGGCTTCCAATTTTCTTCAGAAGCAGACTGAAGACATGTCTACAGACATGCAGAGTCTATGGACTGCCACTAAAATAAGTAATTTTCCATTTCTTTATTAAGTTTAGTGTTAATTTGCATTGGTTTTGCTGAGCTTTTTACCTTTTTAAATAGTATTGGATCTCTGTGATTCTTAGACCCAGGTTGACAATCTCTAACTTTTCCTTTTTTCCTGGTTAAGTCAGTTCAGAGGGGATACTTAATTCAGAGGAAATCTCACTTGTTTTAAAGCGTTAGAAATAGAGTTTGGGTTAGAAATACAATAAATATCATCTGATAAAAGCTGGTTTAAATATGGTCTGCTTTGGAAATGCCTCAGTGAGTCATTAATGCATAACCACTTTATCATTGGTAGAGTATAGCACTGTTCCTCCCAAGTCATTACGAATCATTGATTTTAAAATTACGAGATCTGAAAACAGATAAGCAGCTATCAAGTTTCATTTAATTTTTAGCTTGCTTTCCTTGCACTGTTTCTGACTCTTCAGAGTCTTTTTAACAAGTGTTGAAACTAAAACTTTTGATTTCAGGAGGGTTGAATTTACCCAGTAATTGCTTTCCACCAATGCAAAAAATAAACTAATACAAGAAGAAAAAAAACAACCCTGGGCACAACCTGAAGGCAATTCCCAGGCAAGCTGGGACATGCCAAAGGAGACCCTGACAAGTCCTGAGACCTGTGAATCAGTCTATTCACAACCAGTGACCCTATGTAAGCAGTCAGGTCATGTTTACCTGCATCCACTTCTGGAAATCATAATTGGGTCTCTTTCTCCTCCAGAGAAGAAAGGTGAAACCCATTATTTCACTCTTACTCTGGTGACTGTAGTAAGCATGAAGGGTTGATTAGGAGAGGACATACCTTCATCCTCTTCTTCCTTCCTGTTCCACACAGCCCTTTCTGTTGTTGAGCTTTTCTGAAAAGGTAGCTCTTAGCAATACTTTGCCATAAAATAATTCAACTCACCTCTCCCAAGGCTTCTCTCATCACCTCTCTATGTGTTCAGGTCTCATTTACTTGCCTATAAAATCCCAGAGGGTGTTACAACTTTTTTCTTTGCAGCTATACTCTGCCTCCATGTGTGTCAAACATTTTGATCTTGCACCAAATTCTGCTGTAGGATTAAATAGAATGCTAGGACTCATGGTTCTGTGTTGTGTTCATCCTTGGTGCTAATTGCAGTATTCTTCCTCTGTTGAGGAAGAATATCCACGATGACAGAAATGCAGTTTTTCTGGGGTCCTCTGTATTTGCACTGTGTACCTGTGTGTATTTCAGGCTTGTTCATGAAACTGTTCCACCGTGAGACTTCCTCCTTTACTTCCCATGTGGGGAATTTTGTGGATTTGTCTGCCCAACCTGGCTCAAGAGTGGCACTACAGATGAAGGATTTGAGTAAATAAAAGGTCAATGGGCCTGTGACTGAATACATGGTTATTATGCTGCTTTTTGTAAAATGCCTAATTATATGATTACAAAAAGATATTAATTTTATAATTTTCTCCCTTTATTTGTAGAGAGACACTTGAAAGCTATTATGAATTAATAAGGAGCTCAAAAAGGAAAACCAGGAACAAGAAAGAGAAAATATAAAGGATCTCAAATAGTTTTAATGATTATTTTAATGTTATTCCATTCTCAACTAAGGGCAGATACAATAATGACTTCGGAGGTTCACATTTGAAAAAAGAGGCACCAAATGACCAAAGGCTTTAAGTTTGTTCAGTGAAACTTAGACTTACCTTAACTGTTGAGTGTCATGTTCTGAAGCAGAATTAGTAGCATCTCTGTCTCTGACTACCTTTATTTATCACTGGCATGTTTAAACGCTGAGACATTCAAAATCCCATGAAAGCATTGCTCAGGGAATCTGAAGCACTTAATGCTAGAAAAAGCAGAGTTTTGTGAGTTGGATGAGTTACTTACTGACTGTTCCACTTCAGGAGTTTCATATATCTTTCAATGAGCACTTGTGTAACAATTTGATGAACTGGAACTGAAAATCAATTATTTTGTAAGGTTACTGCTTGAGATTCTGTAGTTTTAGTGTCATGCAGTACCTCATGTATTTAGATTTGTATCATAATAAACTGTGCCTCAACAAAAAATACCTCTCAGTGGGTTTTAGGGAGAATACACAAGGAAGCAAGACATATCCACATAGCTGGAGGAAGAACCTTGTCTAAATAAGATTTCAGATGAGCTCATAAAGACAGAACGGTGTTGCTGAATCTGATATCAGCAATATTTAGGGAACAGGGAGTAAAGAGGGAATGTTTTATCAAGGGATTAATTTGGAGAGGTATGTAACTTTGGGCGTGGAAAAAGGGCAGAACAGACACGTACTGACTTACTGAATCAGATGATAATGCTTGCTCTGTAATAGTTCAAATATGAGACTCTTTTACCCTTGAGGAAATGGAGATTTGACATTTCAGAAGAAAGAAGTTGGATCAGCTTGTAGTTTGAGTAAAACAGAAGCATAGAATGAAATAAAAAATTAATGGAACAATAGGAAGTGAGTTCTAAAACTGTAAGCCAGTCCAAGACCTTAAACTTTATTATTTGTGTTCCTGTTTCAGAACAGCTGCTCCTGGTATCTCTTTCATTTTTTAACAGCACGGCTGACCTAGTTCCCTTCACTGTCACTCACATCACGTGCAGCTAACTCTACTCATGCAGAGTAGTGTTTTATGAAAGCAGTTACCACTTTGGACTAATTATCTCGACTATGAAAAGTGTAGGAGAGAACTTTATCCCAATCCAACCATTTTGCCTTAGATTAGGTTTCAAATCTCTGGGTTATAAATGTATGTGTTTTGACAGTTTTCAGCTGTGATTTTATCAGTGTCAGGTGTAGATGAGATTATCTCTGTACATGCTTCACAAGAATTTGCATTGACAAGTACCTGGATTACTTCACAGAGTATATATCTTCAAATAGTGATGTTATTAATTAGTTACTTGTATATTTTATCTTAAATATATGAGTGTCCTCCTAATGTCAGGCATACTAATTAAAGTTATTAATATCTGTAAGTGTTCGCAGGTTGGAGCTTTGTTATCCAAGGCAGTGGAGCATTTTTAATACTGCTGTTATATTCTATGTAAGATAAACATAACAAGCACCCTCCTGGGTGTTGTAGTGCCTCTCTATTCTTCATGCAGAACAGTTCCATAAGTCATGGATCTGTAGCTTCTGAGCCTTAGAAAGAATTAGGAAGTGCCCAGCAACGGGGATTCAATTCAGATGAGATTATCCATACCAGTAATTGAATGTTCCTGATTTTCATTTTAATAAAATAAATTATAACTCATAACATTTTATGTTTCATTAAGTAATTTTGTAAATGAGAGTCATAAATATTGTATTTAGACAAATAAAACATTTATGATTATAAATTATTCAAGGGTACTTTTATTCAGCTTTGAAATATGCTCTATTTGCCATTCTGCTCATTGGCCCTGAGGATTGACTCCTGGTAGGGGTTTCAGCAAATCAGAAAAATGTTCATGGCATTAAAATAAAGAAGATTATGCTAATATTGTAAGTCTTGCACAGTGTTTAGCGTTCCATTTAAAAGCACATGAAATGGGATGTTATTAAAGAATAATTTATCTTTTTTTGTCCATTTACTATTTCTGTTTTCCTTTAGAAGCGATGAACTGCCAGGGAAGAAAAATGTGTCTCCTGAAATAGAAGTGGTAATTTATTTACTTTGAACTGTGACAATACATACAGAAAGCCTTTACCCTGAGATGTAAACAGGAAGTGACATATGGGCAAAAATACTCCCTATAAGATGTAAAATTTCAATTTCTTGAGGACATGATTTTAGAAGCTAAATATATTAAAAGCACAATAAAGAAATGGTTGAGCTAATGGAAGCCTGGTATCCACTGAGTTTCAGTGAAGGGTGTCTATTTTAATATTCAGAAACTGAGCCATGACCCAGCCAGAAGCAGCTTCCTTCGCCCGCCCACACAGGCTGGTGGATTTGCCTGGAAGAAAAGGACAGCAAACAGTGCTGAGCATCCGTCACAGCTTGGTGATTTTTCAGGCAGGCTCAGGTCATGGCTTACTGCTGCCATATGCTGTGATGACTTCCAAGGAGACCCTAAAACCTGGGATCTGCCTGTGCATCCCCCAGAAGCCAGGGTCTGGTTGTGGACTCCAAGGGAACATTGCTACTTCCTGCCCCATCAGCAGTCTACTGCTTCTCCCAAGCTGGCCCCCTGCATCCCCCAGCAGAAGCCAGACTGGTCCCAAAGAAATTACATTTAATTACATGCCTGCAGCATCCTCACAGTGTGCTCTGTTTGTGCTTTAGTGGATTTAAGAACCATCAGAGCCTATGTTCTGAGACCCCTTAAGAAGTCCAGGGAAATAAGTCTAAGTGAATTGACAATGTTTATATTTTTCCTTCCTATCTCATTCTGTTGTTAGTCTTCACTGGTTTATTTCCTTCCTTTCTCTTACTTGAAGAAACACCCTTGCACCTGGGCATGGTGCTTTATTTTTCCTGCCTCTATCCCTCTTACTGATTCTCTCAAAGGATGATGAATGCCAAGGGGAAAATGCTCACCCTACATATTGGCAATAGCTTTTCGATGATGGTGGGCATGAGGTTGTGCTGATGAAACTACAGAGAAAGCTGTCAGGTACTTACGGGTTGGTACGTGGTACCTCTGGCCAGAGGTAGTTGTGTAGTTTTCTCTTAACCTCCACCAAAAAAAGTTTAGATTTCAGCCAAAGCAAATGACTCCTCTTTAGTTTTAAAAGCAAATATGCTTTCATCAGACAGTCAGAGACAAGTGAATAAAAATGTTAATTCTTAACCTCCAGTGAGAACCCCAAGTACTTTTGTATCAGTTTTCCAAGCACTGTAGTATTTCAAAATTTTACCTCTACTTCTTAACCCACTGTAAATAAAGCTTGAGTCAGTCTTATGTTTTACAGATACACAGAGTCCCCAGATAACTCTGCTAAAAGGTACACAAACTTTGGGTGTTATACAAGTCATGAGTCTGAGAAGTGTCAGACAAGAGACAGACACTATGTGGGTAGAGACAGGGTAATTTTTTTCTCAAATACTACACCTCCTTATTAGTATTGATAAGACAAATTAGCAAAATACCTGCATGGGTATTCTGGAAGCAGTGATAGGTCAGAAAAACAAAGCAGAGGGTATTTTTTCTCCCTTTTCTTTGTGAGCATGAATCTACTTCATTTCAGGTTCTAAAACAGCTTTACTAACATGAATCGATCAGCTGAGGCTAGGGGCAGATGGCTCTCCCCTGGATATCATCATGAGCAAATACACTGCTCACTTTAGAGCTCTGAAAAAGTGTTTTATACAGAATTCTGCTTACTTTTACAGTTTCAGTCTGCAAAACGTCTGTGGCAACTTAGTTCTTTCTTAGTGCTTTCATTTCCCAAGTATTGGTAAGTGTCCTGCACAGGTTCAAAGGTCCACAGCTTAAGAAGACAGTTGGCAAAGCAGGGAGATTATATTATCTGCATGCCTTTCTGTTCTGAGGTCACTGTCTCCACTGGCATCACCCAGAGCACACAGGAAGAGTAGATTCTAAAAAGGTAGGAGTGGCAGGAGAATTCAGTGGCTGAAGTGCCCCTCCTGCCAAAGACATGAGACAAAGCATGTCTAGACTTGAAAATAGGGATACCTTCATATCCACCTGTCCTATGTGTTTAGCTGATCCCAGGTACTTTTTTTTTAATAAGAAAAAAAATGCAATTTTACATTGATAAAATTTACAAGAAGCTCTGCAAACCAAGCCTAGCACTTTGCTGTACAAATGAAGGGAGAGGTTTCTATTAGTATGTTTGGGCCTGTGCATTCTTCCAAGGTGTCAGCTCACATGAACTTCCCATCCAATTCATGTGATTGAGCTGCTTGAATATCTGTGCCACCTTTTCTCTGAATTTGTGTAGTTTCATCACACAACTTTGACCCATGTCCACTCTTTTTATTTGTTCACAACTAAGTTTGGACCAAGTTTTTAATCTTTTTTTTTTCTGTTTAAATTCTGCTTCTGTCAAATTTTGTCCTCGAAAATCATTTAGTGAATTCAGTTTATTCTAAAGCACTTACACTGCTTAAACACGAGTAGAAAACTTTTTAATCTCCACACTAAATAGGTTTGAGGATTGATTTGCAACCACTGTATTACATTTGATCTGCAAATGCATTTAGTTGTGGTCTGGTTTTAAGTTAGATAGAGAAAAATGTAATTCTGTGTTGAGTGTTGTACAGCAGGTATAGATGGGACAGCATGGGGATAGTAGTAACAATCTGTGATGAAAGAGCCCTTCCTTGCACATTCCTAAGGCTTACTGAGGAGGCGTAACATTGGCAAACAGGGCAATTTAGATGGCTTTTAAAATCAGACTGATTTTTGTGACATTCAAGAAAATTTCCAGGGAGTAGATTTCCATAGCTGTATCTTTCCGTAGTTGTATATTCTGGGCACTGAAATTCCTGACCTGATTTTCAGAAGCACTGAGGCTGATGAGGAAGGAACAGGGACAGTCCAGCATGACACAGCTGAACATCTGGCCTCCAGGTATCACTGCTAAAATGATAATTGCAAAATCAGAGATTGCTTTTGAGAATGTTGGATTTCATCTTGATTTCCTGAGTTTTCCAAGCTATAAAATGCAGGGACTTTTTTCCCAACCTACTCCCTGGCAATGGTGAGCAAAATTACTAGTACAGACCTTTGAAGATATAAAGCTTAACAGACGTGAAAAGAATAAAGAGTTTCTGTTTGTCTTTTTGTGAAATACTAGTCCTGTTATTGATGTAAATAACACACAGTGTAATCAGCATGTTCTTCTGCCTTCTGGGACTCAGCACCTCAGCAGAAACTGTGAACATAGTTCACGGTGGCTCCCTGTTTTCTAATTATTGATCTCATACACGTTTATTCTCTGAAATCAGTGATTGGTGTAGGCAGGTATATCCAACACATCTGATCCTATGTATGATGGCAGCATTGTTTTAATTGCTTTTGTTTTTCCATAGGAAAGTTCAAGTCACAGTCTGCTGGTTTTCTAGAAGTGACACACCTGCACCCACACATGCACTAGACTGAGGGAACTGGCACTCTTTAGTTTGGAGGAGACTAATTTTGTTTATAAATGTTTATAAATACGTAAAAAGTGAGTGCCAAGAGGGTGGGGCCAGGCTCTTCTCAGTGGTGCCCAATTACAGGACAAGGACCAATGGTTGCAAGTTGAGGCATAGGAAGTTCCATGGAAATATGAGGAAAAATTCTTTTCACTGTGAGGGTGATGAAACACTGAAACAGACTACCATGGGGGGCTGTGGAGTTGCCCTCCATGGAGATATTCAAAACCTGCCTGGATGCATTCCTCTGTGATCTGGTATAGCTAATTCTTCTCTCACAGGAGGGGTTGGACTAGATGATCTTTCAAGGTTCCTTCCCACCCCTAACATTCTGTGAGTCTGTGAAATAAGCGGCAAGGGGGAAAAAAAAAAACAAAAACCAAAATCCCACAACATAAAAATCAGCTGCTCGCTATACAAAGGAAGCAGTAGAGAATTTTCAGGGAAAGAAAAAAAGTGTCCCTTTTTGTGTATTTTTGCAAGCTTGAAGAGTAAATTAATTGTGGTGAGTGGAGTATTGAAAACCAGCCTGTTGCACACAGGTTTACATCTGGACCAATGTGAAAGGTGGAAGCTAAAAGAAATGTAAATTAATGGAAAAGGAATTAAAATCTAAGCATAGTTGCTTTACCTGCACATTTGCTTAATTTTAAGAACTTAGTGAACTTATTCAGAGCAGAACACATGTGCAGTTCTGGTGCACTTTGTGAATGCATGCCATGCAATGTCTTTGGGACACGTGGGAGAAATTGGAAATCCAGATAATGCTGAGAATAAGGGAGATTAAAGTATAAGCAAGAAGTCAAATCTTGGTCCTACTTGTTGTCATTTTAAGATGAAGATAAACAGGTACATTCCTTAGTGCAGGTGAGCAGGGAGATGTGTGCACAATTACTGCAATACTTTGAAAGCAAAGGAGTTCATGTGGCCTGTAGCAACATTTTCATATGTTGATGATTTCATTATTGTGAGAGAAAGAATGAAAATACAGTATAAAAGTTCTCGAAAGACTTGAAATGGAGAAGAAAAATGCAACTTAGGTAAATACTGAAGGACAAAAAATTCCACAGCTTTTGAGGCACAATCTTAGAAAAGTGTGGCCAGTGCTTGATAATGTGATGGCACTCAGTGAATCAGTTTGCATAGCCAGGAAAAATAATTTGCTCTGGAGGAATTAGGGCATGGTCTAATGTTGGGACACCTTTTTGTTTTCCTTTTTTCTCCAGGCTTCTCTCAAAGTAACAAACTTTTTTGGGTTTTCTTAATGTCTGTGAGACCTGGGCATGTACAATAATGTAAATACAATATTAACAAAGAAGAGAACCAGTGGGCAGGCATTACAGAAAGGGATATAATTTGAAAAGTGAGTAGAGAATTTTTTGAGAACTTCCATGGTAGTGTAGGGATGTATCTCCATTGCCACTGGCCACAATGCTGAATTTAGAATTTAGTTTGAGCAAGAATTTAGTTGAGCAACAGGATGCGAGTTCATCCTCTCGTCTGAATTTCCCTGCTTGGGAAAAGCCCCTGGCCAGAGCTGGAGGCAGCAGGTGGGCATGAAGGACGAAATGGACAATAGGCCACAAATAAACAGTGCCTCAGCAAAGCCATAATCTTAAGCATAGGCTCACCACTATGGCTGGAAAGAAAACAGAGGATTTAATATGGGAAATAGCCACAAAGCTCTTCAGGTAAATTGTAAGCAACAAAAAAAGATGCAAGAGGATAGTTCTATGAATTGTTAGCTGAGAGTAATCAAGTTGCCGGCTGAAGTTCAGCCTGCTTCCAGACTTTCTGAATTATCCCCTGTAGTGTGTAGTCTGGCTCAATGCATAGCTTTCTTGTAAAAGAAAGATAAGAAAACGTGTCCTCAGCATTGGTGAACTGATGAACTGTGTTCCCAAGGGATCTGTAAATAAAACTACCTGATATTTCCTGCTTTGTGCATTTTGCTTTAAAAATCAATTGGCTGTTTGTAAGCTCTTAAAACAGTCTTTTCATAGCATTCAGCAGTTTGCTTCTGCTTCCAACAGTAGGGAACACCTTGCTATATGTGTTGATTGTGTTTCCTTTGACAGCCAAAGGTGGGTTACAGGTCAGCTTACTCTTTTGAGTACAATATAGTTTTGACCCTGATCCTATGTCTCCACTTGTTTTTGCACACAGTTCAATAGTAATATATGTTTTCTAGCTCAGTTTATCTTAGCAATTAGCCTCTTGAGTCAATAGACAATGTATATTTAATGCCATGTTGGCAAAGAAGAACATTCTTCATTTCCCACAAACACAATTGATGTAAATTCATTTCTGATCAGCAGCAAAAGCAACCATAATCTTGACTAAAATGTCATTGCTATTTTGTGAACATTCACCACAGCTGAGCCTTTGCAAAATTCAGTATGTGTGTGGTATGGTATAATGCATTCTGCTCAAAAGCAATAGGATGTAGGGGGGCTAGTCTTCCCATTAGAGTACTGTAGATGGGAGGAAAAGAAAACATGTTTTTTGTGGTTGGTTTTATTTTTCTTTTGCAGCTTGCATTCCTCAAGTGCAGAAGGGTTTAAAGTTTTGCATCTTGTTATTCAATAGTGTTGTTCATGAATGGAGAATCAATGTTGGTAAGAAGACAATATTAAACTTTGACTTTCCACAGGACAGCCGTGGGACTATGCTATAACTGACAACAAGGTAGATTGAGGGTTGAGACCAAGAGGCTAACTGATTTTATAGGATATTGTCAGATTTCTAACAGCTTGATCAAGTAGTGGCATTATCACTTAGTCGCCAGCAGCTGTGGGTACAAATCTTGCTTTATTCATTGTTGTTAAGAATGCTATTCAGTGAAATTACTTCCAAGGTGTTTTCCACTTCTGCAGTGCATATTTTAATGCTAGGGCAAATAAAGCCCCCAATTGTTTGTTACCACTCTGATTTTTATACCTTTACAGCTTTTGACAGACATCTGTATTTTCACATTGTTCATAATCAACCTCTATAATCTTGTTGACAAAAGGGGAATTTTATCTGAGCATCACGATGTGTCTATAATCGTCCTGCTGTTACCCATCCATAATGAAACCAAGCACCACTGCTTAGTGTGTGTGTATGTGTTAGGAGTTGCATGTAATAATCTCCTATTTAATGAGATACATTAAATTACTGCTTTTTAGACACATAATGATAAATACAAAAGTGTCTGGCTTCTTTCCTTTCACCACTTCTGGCTGGTTAACAGTGTGATGCCATTCCAAAAATACCTTTAGTGGCAGACATTTTATTTTCCATTAATTGTCTAGTTAAAACAGCTGACAGAATAGATTTTCTTTCATTTGTAGTATTGATTCACTCTACAGCTTTCCATGTTTGAGTGTGAATCATTTTCTTTAAGGTTCTTCTGTTTGTTACTTCTACTTGAAGTAACAGATATGGTAGATGCTGTGAATATTAAACATTACTAGGAAAAGATATTTAGATTTCTGGATGAAGTGATATATATGACTTTTTCAGTGAAAATTACTATTTGCTTAAGATAGAACTGTGTAACTATTTCCTGCACTTGCATCTCAAAGTGCTATCAAGAAAAATGGGATTTTTGTTTATTTTTTTTTATTTCAAGACAAGCAACTTTGCTGCTGTGTTACCAGTTTTAGACAGATAGACATTCCATCATATTACAGAACCACAGAAAGGCTTGCACTGGAAGGGACCTTTAAAGATTATCTAGTCCAATGGCCAAGGTTGGAAAGGGTTTCCACCATCCACACCTCTGGTCTTCCATAGTAATTGTGGAACCGGGCATTTTAAATCCCAGTCTCTTCAGCTTCATTGTGCTCCCTGAACCTCCTTGTGACACTTTCTATGCTTTGGTACACTACAGATACTGGGACAGGAAGAGAGAGTATGTGCACTGATTTTTAAATTTTTATGTGAAAGAGTGCTGTGGACATTTATCTCTCTGAAAGAATGAAAATGCATAACAGCAAACAGTACAGAATATTTAAAAGCCTGTCAGCCTGTCAGGTTTTGGCCGTCTTTCAGATTTGAAATGCATCATTTTCTGCCTTTTCACTGGAAAAGGAACAGAAAATGGATTTAGAGACCTTTGTCTTCAAATGTGAAAACTTCTTTGGAAGGAAATAGGGAAATTTTGTTGAATACTTGCAACTTTGTTTGTGTGGCAGAAGGATGAAGCTGAGCAAGAAGATGTACAGTAAAAGCAAATAATTAGTATTTTTTCCTCTGAAATATGTATTTGATGTGTAACAACAGTTAAGTAAGAAACATCTGAAAGCAGTATTTGTTCCCTTTGCTTTTTACCCTTCAGTGGTATACTGCAGCTTACTTGAGTTACCTAAGAACAGACTTAGCTAATGCATTTTCTCAGAGAATTTATTACACTCATTACAGAAGGGTTTTGCCTTGCACTAGAGTCCTCAGACTGAAGCTCCTCTGGCCTTGCCTTTCATGATCCTCTTAGGAACATCCACTGTAAAACAGCAAAAGGATGACAAAGAGACATTAGGAAGAACTTCACACAACTGATGTACCCTGATGGACTTTTATTTGTTCCAGCCTTTGTATTTTGCAACAGTTGATTTCTTTTGGCGGCTTAATTCATGCACTTACAGGTCATGGGGGAAAAAAAAAAAAATTAAAAGCTGCAAGCAGAAAAGAAGCTCACTACTGTAAAGGGAAAAAAAAAAAAAAAGAGTACACTAAAGTAGGCCACTTCTTATAATTTGAGTGTTCTTACAACTTCTAGCTTCTCAGCTTGTAAATGACACCCATTTAAAGTTTTCATAAATTCACACATCTTTTGGAAGGAACATGTAGAACTGAAGGAGCCTGAAGTATACCTTACAAAATCCCCCTGACTTTGCATCTATTTATGTTTACTTTGGGATGTGTAGATAGTTGTGGACATGTCATGCTATCATGCTCATCAAGGTCTGCAAACACTACATAAGAACACCAAATATATGAAAATATGCCATCCTAGCTAACACTGCACGACAGTAGCTAATTAATGGTAATACAGCAGCCACCCAGTGACAAAAACTGTAATGGATTTTCTTTATGCAACATTCCAATATATTGCAGAGGAGCAGAGATTTCGGTAGTGGTGAATAGTAAGAAAAAGTCATCCTCCTTTTTTTCTTTTTTTTTTGTATACTTGTCCATTTCAGTAAATGTTTTACTTCTTGCTGGTTTGTGTTATTTGGGATGTTCAGATTACAAACGTTAATTTACACTAATGAATCTTAAGCATCTGGATTAATTAATGTAAAAAAATTCCAGTGTAATTTAGAGAGGTTCTGTCTGTATCTGAGAGTACTCTGTATTCCTCCTGCATTATTCAACCAGAGACAGAACAGTGGATTGATGGGTGGACTGGATGAGAATTTCTTCCCCATCCCATCATGGTTTGTTTCAACATCAATGTTGTTAAATCCTTCCCTTCAGTCTCTTTATTTAGTGCTGTCTCATTTTTCCCTTAGCACTGACCTTTTCTAGCTGAGAACCTGGTGCTGGTTACAAGCTGATGAATTCTGGCTGTACTGGATGGAGGCAACCAGAAAAGACAGACTGGTTTACTCACATTCTTCTCTGAAACATCCCATAAGCACAGTGGAAGATAATATTCCCTACAATGCACACAATCTCCCTTAGTCATGGCTTGGGATGTGTGTTATTATTTGCACTGGATTTCTTTAATCAAAGATTCTGTACATGAGATTAAAAGTGTCTTTCTGTGTTGATACAGCAAGGAGTTATAGTTGGTGATGATTTGGTTGAGAATTAATTGGCTGAGGCAGGAATTACAAAAATAGAATTATTTTATTTTCCTGAGAAGCCCCCTCAACCCACCCCCAATCTGGTCAGGAAATCTTCACAAGGATGCTTATGGGCAAGTTTAGTAGTTTAGGAAAATCAGAAAATGGAAAAGGCTAAGCTACAAAATGGATTTACCCCACTTATAAATCAAGCTGAGCAGAGAACCTAGGGAACAGATTTTACTCACGGTGGTGAAGTGGGAATTTAGTGATGAACCCTGCTGAATTTTCTTCGACAGCCTCTGAAACTGCAAGCTATATTCCAGTTGCAGATCCATGCAGCAAAGTCTGATATAAATAAACCCACCAAAATCAAAATGTCTGCAGACACAGCTTCCACGAGGCAAAGATCATGGAGAAGCACTGTCTTAGCAGCACAAGGAAAAAAAGCCAAACTGCTGCCGTCTTCCCTAGCTCAGGGTAGTGAGCAGGAAGTCAGGATGTGGTGTAGTCCAAGAGAAACCTGATCCAGGAGCCACTGGCAGCTCTCTCTCGAATGGACCTAAGGACTTGCTGAACTTGCAGACTTGAGGGGGAGTAGCATGAACTGTGCAAGAGTTCCACAAGAGCGGAGCTGCACAGAACGGTGCAAAAGCAGAACTGTGCAAAAGCAGGAACTGTGCAAAAGCGGGAACTACAAGCTTTTTTCCTCACTTAATTTACACCTGTCTAGACAATGTGTCTATTGCTATACATATACTAGGCGTGAAGAATCCAGCCAATCACCAGCCAATTCCAGTGTGGGCTTTCCCACAAGTCAGTTCCCCCTTCAAGCCCACAAAGGGGTGGGGGTGGGGAAACAGGTTTGCGCCTTCTTCTTTCCCCCATTCAAATCTCTGGAGACAGAGGTGGGGGGAAAGAATGGATTTGGAAAGCCCCACAATAGGTGTCTAAGCTGAAGTCTTAAAGCAGATTTTTATTGCAAATTTAAATATTAAAGGAAGCTAGGCACTGAGGAAGGAGGAGGTGGGTAGGAGATTGTGCTCTTGGAGAGAGTATCTCATTTCACTGGTAAAGGATTCTGGTTGCATTTTCATTAAAGTCAAGGATGTACTCAAGACCAAAAAATACACATTTCTGTGAAATTTCAGAGCAGGATGTAGAAAAGTAACTTCACTATTTTTAATATGTGTGTGGGGGTGAAGGAGGATAATGTACTTAACCATCACTATGAAGTGTAATGCCTGTCGGTGGGCTGAAGCACATTCTAAACCCATAGTTACAAATTTAGCACATCACTAGTATTTCTAAAATCCACTTTGTTTCATTTATTCAAGTGAGGCGACACTTTTTTGGTGGTTCTTCTCTTGAACTTTTGTTGATGTATTCTGATCTTGGCACAGAAATGGCCATAAAGACAGTTTTAAAAATTAGTAACCTTTTCCAAGCTGCTTCCCCAAACAGTCTTTCAAATTTAAACCTCCTTGGTTCACTCACTCTTAATGTGAAACATCCTGATTCAGATCTGCAATGATGGCCTTTGTATCAAAAACATGAGTTTGCTTTTGGAGTCAAATTGCACAATCTTATGTATCAGAAACACTTATATCAGGGGAACATTGCTCTTTCTGAGTTGTAGGTGTCCACCAAAACAACATAAATACCCTAGCACTGCTTGTGATATAATACTGACATCTATGTGGGCATGGAGAGAAATGTATAAGGCTTCTCCTGGTTAGTGCATACAAGTAGTATTTTGAGATCATTCTTAGAGGTATGATTTAAAAGACGTTTTTATTGGATATCATTGTTTAGTCTTGCAAATGGTAAGCTTATGAAAATGATGAGTATGTGCTCTGCCTTCCATACAAAATATTATGGCCTTTAGTGAATTATATTTTAATATAACCATAGCTGCTGGTTGTAAGCAAAGCAACTTTTCTGTTTTTGTAACTGAAGGTGGTTTGTGTTCTGTTTCAATGTGGAGAGAAAATGAAACCAAGTTAAGGCTGCAATCAATACCATCTTAAGCACAGAAATCTCTACAATCTATTTTTTTGTTAGCTCGTGTTTATGTATGCTTTGTGGCTTTTATTTGTGACCTTATTTTAGGTGCTTATAAATGTACATGAATAAAATAGTTGCTACATTATTAATGCTACCAGTCATATTCCTGCTAATTGGAATCTCAGTTAAGTGCTAATATTTGCAATAGCATTGATTTGCATTCACTTTTGGTCTAAATTTAGTCAAAAGTTGTGTTTTGTTTCTTTACAAGCAGCAATATTCACATCTTCAAGTTAGAAGCAGAAAATGAGGAACAAGAATTACAGCTATAAGCTTAGCTTTTACATATGGGCATCCTTATTGCACTCTCAGTGATTCTTTATCCAGGATGAATCATGCCTGGGTTTTGTCTGCATGATAACAAGTAGTCATTTTTTTTTTAGTTTTAGCTTTTTTCAAGTTCACATTTTGGAATCTTCCAAAGAACAGAAGAAACATTAGCTCAGAAAGGCCATTAATGGTGTTCGTTGATTGTTGTAGTCTAATAAGGAAATTTTCTGCCTGAAGACTGGAAAATATGTGAATGGACTTATCCCATTCATGGGGCATCTATAAGACTGGCAGGTTCAGCCATTACTGCTTTTTGTTTTGGAGCTTTGTTAGCAAAGTCACTGCAAAGTTTATAGGGACAGCTAAACCCTCATGTTCCTCAGTACCTTACTTGGACAGTTTACATACAGAAAATACTGGTAACTTTGCTTACTTCTGTTTTATGTTTTAAAATTATATTTGTATTAGGGAGCTTTTATGTCCAGATGCCTTCTTTGCATACAAGTAGTATAATATCAGTTTTTCTTTAATCCATAAAGTACCTAAGCATGTGTAACTGATGTAGGTGAGTTTTCTGCCATTCAAAAAGGGACTTGTGTATAAGGTCATTCTGAACTGTAGCCTTTTGGCCAGCTTAAGAGTTGAGAAAATTTGGTGTAATGGATGGGAAATGTTGAGCAACCTTTTTATTCTCTTACACCAGCATTTTTAAAAGAGGTATACTGTAAGAAAGTAGTCTATTTCACTTAATTCAGTGTGCAGCAAGTTGGAGAAATGCTGGTTTAGGAATTTTCCAGTTCTCCTGTACAGGTGTAGCCTCCAGATCCTGCAAGTCTTGCTGCATAAGTATGTCTATGATAGGGCCTTTCACCTTTGTATAGCACTGCAGCGATTTACTGGGATCTCATAATTTCAGACTTTGATTACTCCAACACTCTCTGCTCCTGTACTGGGAAATACACTGCTATCCCTGCAATCTCCACTCAAAGGTCTGACACAAAGTTCATTTCCCAGCTTCATTATTTTAACTGTATTTCTGTTCTGAGTGCCTTCTCATTATACATAGACCGCTTCTTTACAATGTTAAGGCCTTTCTTGATGAGTCATTTCCAGTCTTTCTATCCAATATGAAAAGTTGCTTCCTTCTCTAACCCCAAAAGTAGTTTTCTGCTGACTCTATGTTGCCTTTCTTGCTCTGTAGAAGTGTTTTGTCTGGCATCAATCACTACTTGGTTTTAAGGTGTACACGTCAGGCAGACTCCACCTGGTTGCACTTCCAAAGCACTTAGGTCCTTCCTCTCCCATGACCTGGATTTCCAAGTGTAATTAATAAATAGTATCAGGGCTTGTTTACAGTTTACAGTGCTTAATTAGACTGGCTCTTTCTAGCCTGGAAATCTCTTTGAGTTTGTCTTGCAGTTATGTGTTCTGCTTGGCACTAGGAGAAGCCCTATGGCTCCTAAGTTCAGCCTGCTGTGTGATGTGATGAACATGTCCCATTTTGCCCATCACCAGGGGAATCCACTGCCTCCTTGCTTGCTGCTGACTACAATTCTAGAAGCTGACAGCTAGCCATATGACTTCTGTGAGTTCTAACTAGAATGATACCCTCCTCTCCTATATCTCAGTAAAAAGCACACATTTTAAAAGGCTTGAATATTCAGGAGTAGAAGGTAGGAAACTTTTGTGGAAGCTCGTGTCTTTTGATGACAGTGCCAGAGCTGAGATTTTACACTGTGCTTCATGGTGGACACAACAGTTCAGCCCAGACATTTCATTATTGATTGGCTTATTGAACAGAGATATAGTTTACAATTGTAGGTGTTCATGTAATTCTTAAAAAAAATCCCCACAGAGCATGGAGTTTCTCTGCTACAGCTTTCAGAAAGAAGAAGTAATAATGCTGTGAACAAGACAGCTGCCCTGCAAACTACAGAGCTGTAAAGTAAAAAACATCATGATAACACAGATACTTGCCATGGTTTCTAGATGTTCTTTAAGTGCAAATGCAACGGTTACAAATGGATATGTGTACCTTAATTGAAGACAGAAAAATTGAGCAGACTGAATTGAGAAAGCCCAGCAACTGGAAGTTACACTGGTAACTCAGTCAAGTACTTTCATTTACTCAATGACTGCTGGGACAGTAAAGTTTACTTTGATTTCAACTACAGATGTTGCTACTGTGCCATATTATTGATTAGCATTTAGGTCTAATTTCATCATGTGAGACTACAGCTTCTGATTGACAGAAAGAGATTATTTGTTCTTGACAACTCTTCATTGTTGTCTAAATTGTTTTCCAACAGTCCTTGTATCTGCAAGTTGACAACACAGGTAACCTGAGCTCCTTCATTCAGGCACTTCTAAATTTGAGAGGTGGATAATGATTCTTTCTTCCTTTATTTCATTTGTATTTCATTCTTAAAGTGGATTGTGACACAACCACAGGACTCCACGAGCTAAGGCTCCACTGTTGTTATGCAGTGCTATAATGCTGAATTTTGGCAACGCTGGTGGAGACCCCAGAACTTAAAAAAAAATTATTGCAATGAATTTGAACCCACAGCCGGTGCACTGTGATACTTATTAATCCTACAGCAACTAGGAGAATTAAAATGTCTCCAGAAAGCACTTACATCAAGGAAAAGTTTGAAGGCAAGCTGGCAAAAATACCAAGTAAAAATTCTTCTCAGCAAGGTGCAGTTTAATACATCCTTCACTTCTGTAGGACCCAGATTGCAGTTAGGAGCCTCCCCTGGGGTTCTGGAAATTGGCAGCTGGTATATACTTTATTTTTCAGATGTTGCTTTGACAGGAGAAAACCCCTATTTTATGTAAGACCACAGGTTATATCTGGGCACTGACATTGGAAGAGAAACCTTTAGCACAAATTCTTGTTTGCAAGTCAAGTCTACTTTTAAAAAAACTTATTCATTTCCTAATATAAAATGTAAAGACTGTCCTGGGATCAAAACCTCCAAAAGTCATTTTTTCAGTGATGAAATCAGTTAGATGCAGGTTTAGGTTACTTTGATTTGATACAGATAGGTAGCCTAGGGGAATGCTCTAAGCATGGAGTTTCTCTTCTAAAACACCATTGCACTGCCTTTCCCTCCAGCAATGGGTTTGAATAAAGTTGACTGTGGATTATATTTTTTGTGTTGATGTGGTGAGCACATTAGTCATTTCTTACTGGGTTGAGCCTTAGGCAAACAGGTCTAGATTTGACCTAGGTACATAGAGAGAAACAGTATTTTAGGTGTCGTAGCTGCTTTACTGGAGAGAATGCAGGTGCTTAGAGATTTTCAGCCAGCTGAGATGGCATCTGAGGCAAGGCTTTAAATGTCAGCTTCCACCTGAGCCCTAGGGAAGGTGTCTATTTGAGAAATCTTTCTGAGTAACTTTTTCCTCAGAGAAACTGATGGTCGCAGATCAACATAGTTATCATCAGGTACCTAGTTTTCATTCATTAATACTCTCCACATTGGTGGAACTGTTAGCTTGCTTTAGTTTAAGGTATATTTAAGTGACATTTTGGCTGAGAGTTTATCCCAGGCAATTGCCTGATGCAGTGAATGCAAAGCTATCCAAAGCTGTAATGCTGCACAGGCACCTAGAGCAGGATAGCTGTGGTACTTCTGGGCAGGATACAGTATTCAGGTTTGTCTCTTCCTCATAGGAAAAGAAAATTAAAATCATCAGGCTATTAATTACTATGCTCTTCATAACTTAGAACTAGCAATGATGTCTGTTTGTTCAATATGTCAGTCTGCATCCAGGAGTAGCCAAGTAATTGTGTTCACATAACCTTTTTTTTTTTAACTCGGTAAGGTAAATACCTAGTGGCTCATCTATTGTGCACTGAAGGTGCCAAAGAAATCAGAGAGCAAAGAGACAAGAGGTGGAATATAATTTGAAGGTATCTTGTTTAGTGGATAGGTATTGGATATTGTTTGTGAGAACACACAAATAGCATTTACAGGCAGCCAACCAGCTCTAGTACGGAGGAGCATGGAATGGCAAACAGCTTTTGTTTGTAGCAAAACGTGAGTATTGGCTAAGAAGTAGTGTTTATGGTAATTGGGCTTTACAAGGAAGTAAAACTTAGCAAGGAACACAGCGGGTAGCATTTGCAGTGAAGCAGGTAATAAGGAGAACTGTGTAGGCATTTCCTGATTAGCATCTGCTGTTTCAACAGTCAAGGAACATGACTCACATGTAAATGCTTCTGCTAGGCTCTAACAGGCATTCCCTCTAGCATGCCACCCATCCTTCTGGTTTTATTTTGAGTCTCCTTGAGCCCTACTGTGATTCAAAATCAGTGGAGGAGAAAGGAGAGCAACACAAACAACAGATGTCTTAAAGTCTTGAAAGAGAAAGAGCTCTGTGGCGAAGGGGAGGGTGCAGTTAAAGTATTCCCTGTCATTAGTTCCCAGTGCCTCTAGAGTAGTTGGTATTTCCATCTCTGCATGTGTGTATACATATATCCACAGCTGTGCACATAGCTGATAAAGAAGTGGTAGTGTGAAAAGATGGCCGGGGCACACATAGAGAACATTTGATGCATCCTGTGAAGGAATGTGATACATAGACACTAAGTGTACTCACTCATGCAGGCAAAGCAACCTGTTTCATTTCCTGATGGCTGCAGTAACTGCTTTGAGCCCACTGCTAGATAAATTACACTATTTCCCTTTGTTTGAGGTTAAAAGATGCTCCAGAATGGAGAAAGTTAATAGTATGTCTGATGTTCAAGACAACTTTCCTTCAGGTGGTAACGGAAGCTGTGGCGATACCAATACTGTGTACCACATACCTTAGCAGATCTTGGTTGTACACTAAGTGAGATTTAGTGCAGATTCAGAAAAGTACTCCCTCTGTGCTTTCTGGTAGGGGGAAGTGTGTCTTTAAGGACTTTTATTTCTAGAAAGGAAATCCATGACAGAAATAGCTGTGAAATTCTTACACTGTATAGACAGCTAAGGATGGCATAGAGACCCTGAAAACATGTTACCTACTGAGTGTTAAATCAGTACTGCATGGGGCCAGGAACAAAAAACGAGAAATATACTGTGAGTGGAGAAGTGAAAATATGTGACTTTTCCAGATTTTTCCTTCTTGTGAAAGATAACTGAAAGAAATAGAAGATTTAGGGCAGAGAACTTTGTGCTCTGAAAGCTTAGCAAGCTCCCTTCCACTTCTCCACATCTACCTCCTCCTTTTATATCTTCCACAAGTTTCAGCAGATGGGTCCAAAGACAGAAAAATCGCATCCACACAATCCAATTTTCTCATGGTATTTTAAATGTAATTTTATTTTGTTAGTAACTTGCTGTGTTTTTTCCAGGGATTTTTGGTAAATTCTGTCACAGTCTTAATTTTGTTACTGTCACTTGTCTTACTGAAAAAAAAAAAAAAAAAATTATTATTTGACTGCTGGGCTATAGAAGCTTAGGTTGTGCTTAGGTTAACTTTAGTAAAGTGTTTAGGACAACTGCTGTGTAACTTCTGTAGAGGAGTCTGGTTTCAGGGATGAATCCTGAGGATGTCA
The DNA here is from genome assembly GCA_013396835.1 of Psilopogon haemacephalus. Classification (NCBI taxonomy): domain Eukaryota; kingdom Metazoa; phylum Chordata; class Aves; order Piciformes; family Megalaimidae; genus Psilopogon; species Psilopogon haemacephalus. The sequence continues at coordinate 115,962 of VWZI01020592.1, read as the reverse complement.
ATAGGAAATATATTTCCTTGTACAGAGCTTTGTACATCACAATAGCTTTTTCCTGTGGTATTTCAGGCCATGTGGATTCTATAAAATTATATACGTATTTTAATATATTGGTGGCAGTATTTTTAAAGCATCAAATATGATTTGGTTTAAGCCATAGAAGGAGTTTGTTGTGTTTAGTATGTTAAAGCAGAACAACTGTTTTCTCATTAACAGCATTTTAGCATAGACTTTCTTGATCTTTACAAGGATGTCCTAACAGAAAAGTAAGCACGGTACTTATGCCTACATTTTAAATAGTGGGCTTATGCCTGTCTAGCTTTCTCTCCACTTAGAAAATATCCCTTTTCCTGTTGCACAGATAGGAAGACAGCATCCATAGGAATGGAAATAACTTCACCTGGAGGTCTTCTACAGGAATATAGATCCTTATTATAAGTCATAAATTAAACTTATCAAGAGGTATATATAAGCTAAACAAAACAGAAGGTGCACTTTAGAGATATAATTTGACATTTACTTTTCTTCCCACAGGAACTTTTTACACCAGAGTGCAAATTCAAGGAGTCTGTTTTTGAAAATTATTATGTAATCTACTCATCCATGCTCTACAGACAACAGGAGTCCGGGAGGGCCTGGTTCTTGGGGCTGAACAAAGAAGGGCAGGTCATGAAAGGAAACAGAGTGAAGAAAACAAAACCAGCAGCTCATTTTCTACCCAAGCCATTGGAAGGTAAGGCTCAGTACATTGCTGGCAGATCCTTCTATCATCTCATAAGAATAAGAGAGAATGGTTTCCCCAGTACCCTTTGCAAATGTGTGTCCCCCTCACAGAGTCCATTCCAAATGACAGTCTGCAGGAGCCGTTTTGTGCTTCAGCATAGTGATGCTGGAAAGGGCATACATAAAAACTTTTTTTTCAGGGATTAAGAGGTCATTTTACAAGAAAATAAATCTTTATGCAAGTGCATTGTGCTGTTTTTAAAATATTCATTTGATAGGGACAAAAGCTGTTGTGAGTCTTGCAGTGAGAAAATAGTCCTTTCATTAAGCTATATGAAATAATGGTTATTGTTGGGTACTTGGGAGCTATAAAGAGAAAGGATGAAATGTCAGCATTTGATAGTAAAAGCTGTCTAATACAAAGCACAGAAGTCCAAAATTCCTTATAAAGTAATTCATAGTGTATTACTTAGTCAATGGATGTAATTCACATAATTTATATAAATTGGCCTTTATACCAAGACAGAAGAAAATAGAAGTCATGCTAACTTTGCACACTAAAATGGTTTCACACATTCCCTGAAAAAGGCAATTATTTATATCTTGGAACTTTTGAGTTATCCTGTGTATTCTGCAGGCCTTAATAAACCTATGCTGCTTTTTTGCATCTTGTCCTGATTGTCCTCTGAGTTTGGTTTTATTGCTGCACAGAGCCTTAGCCATTCTGAAAATTTTCTCATTAGTTAACATCTGAAAAATCCCATACCTGAATCATGCTTTCGTCAGCAGTCCTGTTTGTTTTAACATTTCAACTTAACAATTTTGATTAAAGGATCAGTTTGTTAAATGTTTTAGAGTTTCATCATAAAGAAAGAATCTGAATAATCTTATGTTTTAACTTCGGATTGGAACCCAGGTGTCTTCGTGCTTTCCTCGTCTTCCAAAAGCTTAAAGTATTTTCATTAGCTCCCAACACTGTTGACACTTTATATGTCAATACCATTACATTAAATTACAAGAATTACAGAGAGAGATAAGCAGTGCGTTTTTAATCAATTCATATGGACTAGGAAAGAAGTTAACTTTTTCATTAATGCCTGGATGGTCAGACTCTATCAAAATAGCTTATCAAGGCTTAGAAAGAACTTGCTTTACATTGCCCATCAGAGTCATCAAATATGACAGCTCTGCTCTATAGCTCCTTACTTAGTAGTTCCATCTCATGTTATTCTAGTTAATATTTTTTATAGGCTGTAGTTTTGTTTCATCAAGCTCTATTAATCAATTAGCAAGTGTCCTAAATGGAGTTAGGGAGCACTCTGAAGACACATAGATCATAACCATCCTTATGTACTCTAGAAAAGACTAATTTCAGACTTTCAGAAGCCATGGAAGGATTTAGATTGTGTCACTGGAAATATTAGAACAAGTATTTCATTTGTTAACGATGCTATGGGGTCCTTAATATTTATTATGAAACTTCACATCATTGAAGATCAAGGTCAGTGCTTTGATGCTCCAGCCTCCTACTCTAATTAGCCAAAGGATGAAGGGATTGTGTTCTCTCTGGCAGCACAGAGCCAGTCTCAAAATCTTAGCTTAGTGATTAATTCCTTTGACATCTCCTTTAACATTGCTCTGATATAAATAAATGCTACTGAAGTTAGGTATAAGTGGAAATATTACCTGATTCAGTGTCATGGAAAATGAAATTGAATTATACAAGAACATTAATCATTGAGGCAGCTTAATGCTAGAACTGTGTAATTAGGCACAAGTATTTTCCTCAAAGGATTTAAAATTATTAGATAGGAACTGAAGCCCAGGGGCAAACTTCTAATTCCTCTAAGAATTCAGTTAATAGTTTATTTGGAATTTTCTACACTTCTGCATTCAGTAGAGATCAGTGGCTACTACAGACATTTTTGGAAAGGTGAACAGGAAAAACAAAAACCAAAATAAACTCTTCTCTAAGCTCTGCAGTGCTATGCTAGATATGTCTTCAGTACACACCTGAAGTGATCATGATCAAGATTTTTGAAACAATAATTTTTTTAAGAACTGGACCTGAGCTTAGTCTTGCAACATAGGACTGAAAACAAACACTTAAGACTAGGCAAGTGTATTGTATGATCCTACTTGTTTAACACCATCTGTCTTGGCTCATCATATTTTATTCTAAAGACTTGCAGAATATTTATTTAAAGGTAGTGTGTATATATATATATATATAGACTCACATATGTGTTTATATATACGTACATCTTTGTGTGTCTGCCTCATGCAAAGATAGAACAGTAGTTTTTCATTTCCTAGGCTTCTGTAGTTTCCACTAAACAAGCAAGCATCCAGTTTCCTGCTGTGTTTTCAAGTCAGATACAGAAGTGAGAAGTTTGGAGGGTGAGGCAAAGCTATCAGTCACTCAAAACAAGTGTCTGTCAAAGTAAATAGTTTCCCTTGCATACAAGAGGAACACAGATTATATTTCAATACCAGCTGTTGCAGAAAATTGACACTGTTTAGGATGAGCTCTTACATGAGATGCATTCTTAAAAATATCTCTCTTCTTCTCTTTTCTCCCCTCAGTTGCCATGTATCGAGAACCATCTTTGCATGATATTGGAGAAACAGTGCCAAAGGCTGGGGTAACTCCAAGTAAAAGCACAAGTGCATCTGCAATAATGAATGGCGGCAAACCAGTTAACAAGAGTAAGACGACATAGCCAGATCCTCACAGGTGTTGTGACTTACTGAGTCCTGAGTACAGTTGAGTGATTTATCCTTGCCAGACTTCCCCTCTGCAGTGTCTGTGGATCAGCTTGCGGCAAGTCACAGGCTTGTCTGTTGCCGTTTCTGAACTGAGTTGTTGCAAGTGGATAAATCTCAACATGTAGCTCCACCCACAACAAGAAGACACCTGGATGAACCAGCTAAACTCAGACCATGGAATGCCCTACCAGATATTGGAATGCCTTTTTAATATCTTTTCTGTGACTGTGACACTTCATGTGAATGACATACTTCACAAGTACACTTGATACCTTGCCTGCTGACAATTGCCCATAATCCCTTTTTGAGTCCAGTTTCAGCAAAATCCATGTGTTTAAGTTCTATTTTGTAGCACACAAATAATCAAGTAATTTCTAGTTAGATGCTGTAAACCTGTGCTATTATGGATTTCTCTTCTTCCCTTTTTTATAAGGCTGCTCGCTCCACTGTGTGTGACCTTTTGCAGGGATTGTGTTTCTCTATAACTTAAGTGTTGACGGTGGCTTAGTTTTGAAAGTAATCAGGGAATCAGGAAGCCTTCAAAAATCTCTTATTACAAATTATATCTATAAAGAATAGGATTGTTGTCTCTGGCTTATGATATTGATTATATGTGAGTACTCTTTAGTAACAGATACTGTGCTTCTGAGGTTGGCATTATAGCGGAGGGAAGAGTGTCAAACACAACCAACGGGAAGTTTTCTGAAACGAGTGTTTGGCATCCCCTATAGTTTCTTTTTGTGTGTGTTTTATACATGTCACAGGCTTACTGGTAATGGTAACATTTGCCTTGCCCAGCGAGCAAGACCCACTCATTTTTGGGAAAGTGGGTCCAAAGAATTTTGTAGGCCTTGTAGGCCTGAATTAAGGCTCATTTTTCATCGACTGAATCTTCATTATTTGAAAACAACCACCACCAATTAAAAAAAAAAAAAATTAAAATAAGCCTAACCAGAACTGCGCTACCTAAATCCATTTCAGATATAGTCCTTTCCTGTTTTTAAGGAACTGAACTTAATGCCATCGTTATTTTTTGGCTGAATCCCACACCTACTTAGCAAAGCATGGGCAAGGATGTTGTTGTGTTCTTTTTTGCAGCACCAATGCAAAGGGTAGTTACAAATTATAGTTTAATATTTCTGGTGTTTTAAAAGGGAAAAAAAATGTTTTAAAACTGGACATATTACAAGACTTCATTTTTATTTTTTAGGTAAGCATGCAGTGTCCAGTCCTATGTATCTCACTGATGTCACAGTACAAACCTTCACTGAGCTTCCTAGGATGATATGCCCACCAAATTGCTAGATTGAAGGTGCCTTGCCTTGATCTCTGTATACTGTACTTTCTCCTACATGAGGCTAGAAGAAATCAAAAACATGATAAAACTGAAGCCTTGGATCATGTTACCAGAAACAACATCAAATCTTTGAGTTTGTCACTTGTGAACAAATAAAACCAATGTTGCAAGGTGGAGGGCGAAGGAGAATTTAGAAAATGCCACAGAGGTGCCACTGAAGTGTTGGGTACTCTCTGTATGCTGAAGAAGGTATTTGTTTCCCAGAAAGAAGGGCAACAAGGACCAAACTGTACCTCAGTCTGGAAAACCGTGTGGTAACACTCACTTGGCCTCTTGCTCTTACATGGTATTTTAAGGCACACATTTTAAAAAAAAAAAAAAAAAGGAAATCCATTCCTTTTTTAGCACTGTCTTTTGACAATTTGTTTTATCATATCATTGTGCTGAAGGCCCTAACAGAAACTGCTGGTTATTTCCAAATGCCTCTCTGCCCACCTGAACAACTGGTTCAGTCTGAGTGGACTCTTTGTGCTAGTTTTCAAGCGTGTTCTGTTTTTATAAGCAAAATATAATGTACTCTTTGAGGAGGCTACTGTCAAGCTGCTAATTTATTTTTTTTTCATACTTCCTTGTTTCCATAGGTAATATGAGAACAGCAAACTAACACATGATGTTGGGTCTTTCTAGGGAAGGAATGAGTTAAGCGTGAAGCCAACTATCCATATAGTCTCTAATACTGTGATAAAAACACAAAGAAACTTTGACTTAGACTGTGCCCTTTCCTGCTAGCACTAAAAACGTGTGCATGGGGAAAATTACACTTTATTAAAAACTTTGGTGCACCCTTTTCATCCCATCTGGTCCGGTGGGATTTCTGCACCATTCCTGAGGGGAAGAAAAAAAACAAACAACAACAACAAAAAACAAAACCAACAAACCAAAACCAAAGCAACTCACATAGGGAGCTGGGGACTTGCGCTGCATCTGCTGAGTCCCAAAGGAGGCCCCAGGCTTTCCTACAATTATAAGTAGAGCACTTCACAATAATTGGAGTAACATGATACAGCTGAAGGCTACATTCTCCTTCTCCCTCTCCTGGCTTTCACAAGAGTTCATGATCCCCATTCAGCCATCTTCTTACTCTCCCAGTGTAAGACCCTGGGGAGAGACTGGGCTGGAAACCTGGCTGAGCCATGCAAGGAGGTTCTGATCAACAGCCTGATGCTATATAAGTATTGTTTTCAACATTAAACTTTTAACCCTGAATAATTATGATCTCCAAACCAGCTGGGGGGGGTGGGGGACTATAATTAAGGCAAGACTTATTTTTCTTAAGCAGTTAATACACACTGAAAATATAGCTTTGTTTGTTTGTTTCTAGTGCTAAATCCATGTGTGTGTTTAATCCAGTGAATAGCTGTCCTAAAAATACTTTTTCTACAACCTGTTTAAACATAGCAAAGGGGTCTTTGCTGTGTTTCCTCCCTTTAGTTTTGTCTCTTGTCTCATCTGTTGCATGGGAAGAGGATAGCAAGGATGAACTGCATGTAGTAGGACATGTCTATCAAAGAACTGTTGGTCCGTATTACTAAATTTACATACATATATGCAAGGAGTTTGTCTGCATTGTACGGTTTTGTGTTTATTCTTATTTGTTGTATACACAGATTCAACATGATGAATAAACCTTTATATGAAGGCATATAAAGAACAAAAAAAACGTTTATGTAAGAAGTAAACTGTGCAAAACATCATTGCATTGGCCACAGGATGGTGAATCTTCATGTAAATAGGTTGGCAAACTCAGTTCTCCCCTTTTACCATGCCAAAGAAAAATTTAGCTCCTTAATATAATACCTCTCTTGCTGTTCTCCAGGATGAGACTTCACCATTTTCTTCCCTCAAAAATTAGTTTTGCTGATAAGTGAAAGCTATTTTCAACTGTCTGTTACTACTAAAGTACTGTAAAGTAAACCTGATGGAATCAATTTGTATTTACAGTTTGGGGTTTTTTGTACTAACATGTCCACCTGTCTGTGAATCTGCAGCATTCCAGATCTTTTGCATGCTTGCTTTGTATTTTGTTCTTATGGGTTTGATCTAATCTCTCAGAGACTGTTTGCACAGCAAACCAACCTCACCTTACCATTTCATAGGTAACACTGCGCATAGACATTCTCTCTTTCATTTTTTTTTTACATCTGTATTTCAGCTACAGTTCTATCTGGCAAAATCTGCACAGATTTAGGAAGACAGTTTAAAGTAGATATGAACCACTTCAACAAAGCACCATTGTGTTGTACTTCAAAAATTTTATAAATACACATGAATCCATATGAGATTGCTCACATGATAGAGCCTATAGAAAGGAGTCAATAGCTTTTATGTGCTTTGTAGTAGACATAAAAGAGCGTTCGTTTAATTTGCTGGAGGTTTTAGCCACTCCTAATGACTTTTTCGATATACTGTCATTTTCATAAATTTGTTCTTAATAAACCCCAAATATAATGCAATTCACTACGACCATGGTATATACTGGAAAAAACAGTAAGAACTCTAACATTTTACATATATAGGGAAACATTTTTCTTTTGGTTTGAAACCACTGTAAGCAGTTAGCTATGAAAACAGTCAATTTGGTACAAGCATTAAATGTGGGTCTTGCTGATCTTTCTGTTTATTGGTATAAGGAAGACATTACTTATCTCGATTCTATGGAAATGCAAATAAAATTAGACTAAAGACATTGTCTTAAATGCCCCTTTAGATGAACTCATATTCTGTGCAATGCATTTTAAAATGTCCAATAACAGATGAGTTTTGTGCTGACTAGTGCAAATGCCACGACTTATTTTTATAGCTGTAATAGAACTCATTTTCTATTACATAGACACAGAAATATTCAGTTTATCTTTCTCCATCTCAGTATCACCTAGCTAGAAAACAAGATGTCGTTCTCCAGAGAAGCGAGGGCAGTACATCGGAAATACGAGAGCAGGTACATGAGGAAACCTTCATCTATGTGTTTGTAAAAGCAAGCATGGCCAGGGAAACAAGGATGACAAGCAGGTTGATAATGTATAAAAGTCAGTCAATCCACAATTGTTTTATAAGTGGTACTACTATATGTTATATACAATAGGCCTAATCCTGCAAGTCCATTGTGGAAGCATTTGACACACTTCTGGATTGTGCTCTTTCTCTCATAAGGAGAAAACCAGGCAATAGTATCTTCTGTTCCATCTAGGTGATATGAAACATACCTAGATGTTTCATCTAGGTGATGAAACATCTAGATATGTTTATTCTATTCGGTTTTGCCACCTGGAACTTGACACAGGCCTGGAAGCAAGTTCTTACAGTCACCAGTTATGAAGATTCAAGCAGTACGTTTCACTACCTTGCTCCTCTTCCCGATTTTACAGTATCTGGAATGAGGTGTAAACTTACAATTTATTAATACCACATTTTCACAAATGTGGAATTCCTTCTGATCTCATTTTGCTAGTGAGGAAATGAGCCACAAAACAAATCTTCTGGGTGTTACATCACCAGTTAGGAGCATGAAGAGTCGGAGGTGGGGGGGAGAACATTCAAGCACCATTATAATAAACAATAACAATTGGAAAGGATTTTATGTATACATTACATTTTTAGTAGTCATAGTTAATAGCACCACTTTGATAATTTACATTTTAATGAAACACTGACGGTAGCTGTCTTAGACTACTCTTACTAATTTTTCCAGATGTACCTTAACAAATAACTTGGATAAAACTTTCTGAAATGCTGTGACTATGTAATAGCCCAAATGTAGTAGCCAAAAGCGGGGAGCTGATTTTTTTTTTTTTAAGGTTCTAATTAGAAACAAATAAATTTAAAATTAAGCTGAATTGCAAAATACAATACATCAAATATGACATTGCAACCCTCTAAAAAACAAAATCTTCCATGAATATGAGTACCCTAAGACCACAGCAGATCTAAAGTATATATAGATCTGCTTATTATGCCATGAAACAAATCAAAAGCATCTACTGAATCAAGGTAATAGTTTTGATTATCTAGTGCTTTCTTATTAAGTACTGAAGACAATTGGAAGGAAAAGAGGGAAGTCTTTGTATCATTCATTTCCAGTCTGATTCAGCAGCCAAATGTATATGTGCATAAACCATGTGATGATTCAGGTCACTGGAACTCATAAATAAAATCAACAGTCTATGCTCTATGAATACCAGGGCTGATAGAATGTTGAAACCTTAAGGAGATATTCCTGTTAAGCTCTACAGAGTTTAAGGGTTATAATTATAAAATACAAATTTTCAAGATGAATTTTACTCTGATGGTTCTTTATACTGTATCAATACATTTTAGAAGTCTCCTAATATTTTGATTATGAAAAAAAAGAGCAGCTAGCAGCTTTGGGATGTGTGTCTCATTATTTATCTGCATAACTTCTGTAAAAGTTATGTATGGATGTTTGGTGATTATACTCACTGAGAACATGGGTTTCACAACCTTCGTTTTTAGAAAGAAGATCCAGGTTAAGGGGAAAAAATAGGTAAGAGAAAAAGCAAGTTACTACATGGGAAGAGGGGATAGTATAAGTGATTAAATTAATTCATTATTTTTTTTAATCTCTATTACACATTGTCTACCATTGTATTTTCCTATTTCAAAACTGTTCTTTCTAAAAGAGAATTCATTTCTAGACTAATAATGGAAATATCTTTTTTTTTTTGGTTGTTGATATGTATTTCTCTTATTTATGAACTCTGTATCTCTTAATCTGATTCATGTATCTCATGTATTAAAAAAAATCAGGACCTTGGCACCTAAACCACAATGTTACAGTTTGGTATTACAAAGACATGTTCTCCAACCAATTAAGCAATTTCTTGCTCAAACATGGTTTCACAAAATGTAAACACTTTTGAAACTAATATATATGTATCTTCTTTTTTCTCATGGTTTATGTTTTTTGGGGCTTTTTTTTTGCTCTAGAGAACTCAAGGGCTGCCAAATCTACATGTATTAAAAAACAAACAAACAAACAAAAAAAACCAACAACAAAAAAACAACAGACTTATATGTAAATAAGTTAGGGAAGTCCCAATAGTTGTGCATTACTCATAACTCAATGTGAATTTCACACTGAGCAGCATTTCACCATTGGAAAATAAAAATAAAATTTTTGTTCATACCACTGCTTTGTTTGTATTTACTCTATTTTTAAAAATAATTAATTTATTGCCATTGTCTGAATATCTTTGTCTGAAATTGGGCTGCTGCATTAGCAAAGCTGATTTTTAGGGCCAGTTGACCTCCAGTCTCCCCACCCCTGTGAAAACAGTAAAATTGAATGGATACCATGTGTGACAGGGCAATCTGTTCCAGACAGTGATTTCTAATAGCACACAGAGCTGTCACCCGAAAAGTTATTAGTATAACAAATTTTCATTTGCTTTACTTTTAAGAGGACTGGGCAAATGTACATACATAGAACTGCATGATAGAAGTGCATATGAATTGCAGAATACATAGTACAGCTAATCACACATTTGTATCTTTATTAGCTTAGTTTTTTAATATTCCTATAGGTTATGTATTTGAAAGTATTGTAACATGAAGACTGAATAACCATCTTACTGACACACGAACCACAGAAACTTAAGAAGTCTTGTGAACATTTTGGGTCTGTTGCAACATTCTGGGTCTTCGGCCTATGGTCCTCAGGTAGTTGGACCTCAGTTACACAAATACAATTCTTTGACCAAACGAAGAATTACTCACTTTAAACAATCTTCTTAACAGCATCACTCAAATTATAAACTGATGTCTAATTAAGACTGTTAGAAAAAAGAAAGGGCCAAACAATTTCAAACACCACAGAATATAATAACAAAATATAATACGGATATAAGCTACAGCATAGGAAGTTCCACCTCAAAATGAGGAGGAACCTCTTTACTGTAAGTCACAGAGCACTGGAACAGGCTCCCCAGAGAGGTTGTGGAGTCTCCTTCTCTGGAGACTTTCAAGGCCTGTTTGGATGCATTCTTGTGTGGCCTGCAGTAGATTATGGTCCTGTGCTAGCAGGGGGGTTGGATTTGATGATCTCCATAGGTCCCTTCCAACCCCTAACATCCTGTCATCCTGTGAAATTAATTACTTAACATTTATCTAGTTCTACTCTTCTATAGGAATACTGTTGCATAATGATAGAGAGAGGTGACAACCAAGTAAATAATGTTTTAAAAAGGCTTTCTTACAACTTTTCCAAAGGTTGCTTAAGAGATAGGTGTTATGAGTGTAATCCTAGTCCAACTGCGCTTACAAAAGTACTCTGGAGAAATTCCAGAGGGCCAGTATTTTAAGACTTTATCTTTTAGAGCTTGGACTGTCTTGCTATCGAGGCATTTTTAATTTTTCTCTTTTAGTTTTGCCATGCATTTCATTAAGGAGCAGGCCTTCAAATGAGTGTTCTAGAGTGCTTAGACCTATGTACATATGTATGAATGCACACCCACAGCTACACACTGAATACTTCTGACATTAAATGTTCTATCACCCTAAAAAAACCTGAACAAACAAAAAACCACTAACCACACACACACACACAAAACAAAACAAAAAACACAGGGAAAAGAGGAAAAATTAAAAACCCTTAGTTATTGATGTCCTTTGTTAAGGGTATTCTCTTCCCAGCCAGATTTCACAAGCATTGCCATTCCATCCTTCCCAGCACTCACAGTTGCCACAGCTACAAACACCATTGCCTAGAACAGAATGAATAAAGGGTAATTATTGTAATTGAAAGGTAGTACATTAAAATGTGGTTTATGGGAAGTAAAAAGCCATGCTAAAGTAGTTACATTGTTCCTTTATTGTTCCCCACACACACTTTTTTTTTTTTCCCCCCTCTCCTTTGGAATGAAGCAATTGCTGTATCATTGCATTAAGAAGGCACCCCAAACCTCCACTAAGAAAGCATTAATAGTGGTTTCTCAATAATTCCATCAGCATAGTTGCAAATCTTGTAATTATGCCACCACTATTGGTACCCAGCTGTTGAGGCTCAATGTTCACACTGTGCCTCAAGGTGCAGGGAAAAACAAGATTGCTTTTAAGCAAGATTGCTATGGTAAGGAAAATACATAAAAAGTTAAAAAGAGAATAGCTATAAAAGCATCACTTTGACGGCGGAAATCTTTAAACCAAAATTCTCCAAAGTGAAATATAAATAAATTACGTCTCTGTCTCTCAAGTAGATGAAAAATGTGTTTTCCCTATTTTCCAGCATTAAGCTCTGAGACCCATGGTTTCATTTTATTTCAACATTTTCCATGACTTCTGGGTGCTCAGCTTGAGACCTCCACAAGCTGGGTTGTCAACATGAGCTCCTCTTCCCACTGCCTTTCTGAAGATTTGTGAATAGCCACTACAGCTGAAGCTGAGGTTCATATTGTCTCTGTACTGGCTATTTGCTCCCAGAAAAAGGCCCTTGCTAATTAAGTCTAGCTGGAAGACAAAATTTACTAGTGTCAGCCCTCTCTAATCGGCTTGCAGATTTCCTCCACATCTAATAATTGCTCAGCAAAGATTTTCTAAAATTAAGATTTGTAACAGGAAGCAGGCAGTTAATGTAGCAATTCCCATATTGCTTCTTGTCACTAGATTTGTCATGAAGGTTTTTTGGCAGCCTGCCTATTTCTAGCTGCATCTGCCACCTGAACTCTCAGACAATGTTAAGGTGAAGCTGCTTTAATCACTAGCCATCACCTCATAAGAAACACTGTCAGGTACTTCAGCCTCCCACTGAGTATTGTCTGCTTACTGGGAGGCTCTGTTAAGTGCACACAGCTATGCCTCTGACTTACCAAAGATCATTAGAGAAGTGAATTTTACCTATTACTTAAATGCATCATACACATAGAAGATCTAGCAAAAGGACTAAAGTTAAATATCATATCAATATCAATGTTGACACTGTACTAGCTTTGCCAAAAAAGCAGTAACCTGTATTCTATTACAGTGAAAATTGTTGATGGATTTCATATCTGGCTTATTTAAATTCATACTCAGGCTTTCAACTGTTGTTTTGAAACCTTAAGTTTATTGTCATGCCACACAAAGAACCAATTACAGCAGGTTTGAATAAACAGCAAATGCTCTTCCTCCACCAGAGGAGAAAGAGGAGTGTGGGCTTTGTCCACCATAAATCCCATCAACCCGTTTTGTTTCTCAGAGCAATGAATTGCCAGCTTGTACTGCACCTGTGCAAATGAGACCATCATGTTTGTCACAGTCTCGGTCATCGCATTCACAGAAATCACCCGAAATGTACCATTCCTGTGGTGAGCAGATGCACTTTCCACAATGGCAGGAACCTGAAATCACAAAAATTATTATTTGCAGTCAAAGAGCACTGCCATTTCCAGACTAGAGAACATCCCCAGACACACACGTGCATGGACACACACATGTGCAGATACATGAAGTTGTTGCCTCAGTAGATATATAAAAGAAACTAATCAAGCTGAAAGCTTTTTGAATAAAGTGATACTTCTGAGTGAGGCATTACTGCAAATACTTTGATTCAGCTATTTCGCTTAATCAGGACACGCATTTTGAAGCTTTACTTTGGTTTCCAAGAATCAGAGCTACTCTTCCTAGTGAACTGTGGTAAGGGTTGACTGGAAAAGTTCAAATTGTCCCAGGCAATAAAATTGTACCCACGAAGAATATGTGGCCTTTTTCATCTGAAGTGTTCAGGGATGAGTCCATAAAAGACTACAGGTGCCTAAGACTAACATTTGGATCTTTAAAATCCTCATCACCACAAATTAAGAGGCTCCATCTCCCACAGAATTGCTAAGTATTTGCTCTTGGTCAGAAAAAGTTTGTGCATGTAACATCAGATCAGCAATTTGTTCATTCCTGCAGAATATCCCATTGCCCCATGTTGGGAAAAGCTACTCTCCTTCTCAGGGATGTCACATCACACCCCCATAGGCAAAGGAGGGACTTTATGCTGACGTTTAGGCAATGCTGTAACCCATCAAGAACTGGAGCAGCTCCGCACATCTCTGTTTAAGAGATACTCAGAGAGGATCTTCAGTAGAAGGTTCATGACTCTGAATCCTGGAAAGAGATAGTTGCTGCCAGGCAATGAGGTGTCAGGAAGTCTGTAGCCTGACAAGGATGTGCTAAAGGGTTTTCTGCAACTAGTAATGCCACTGGGAGATTATAGAATCATAGAATCATCCAGTCTGGAAAGGACCTCTGAGATAATCAAGGCCATTTTGCCCATGCCAGCAAGTCTGCCACTACATCATGGCCCCAAGCAACAGATCTGTATGGCTTTTAAACATGTCCAGAGATGGTGACTCAACCACCTGCCTGGGCAGCCTGTTCCTTTTCTGTGATAAAAAACTTCCTAATGTCCAGTCTAAGCCTCCCCTGGTGCAGTATGAGGTCATTCCCTCTCATTCTATCACTAGTTACTTGTGAGAAGAGACCACTGCCTGCCTACATCTCTACAACCTCCTTTCAGGGAGTTGTAGAGAGCACTAAGGTTTCCCCTCAGTCTCCTTTTTTTGTAGACTAAACAGCCCCAGTTCCCTCAACCACTGCTCAGTGGACTTGTTCTCCAGGCCCTTCACCAGCTTAGTAGCCCTCATCTGTACCAGCTCCAGCGCCTCTATGTCTTTTCTGTACTGCAGTGGCCAAAACTGAACACACTACTCGAGATACTTGAGTCTCAACAACACTAAATACAGAGGGACAAGCTCCTCTCTGACCCTGCTGGCCACACTATTTCTAACACAAGCCAGGAGTTATCAGTATTGTGTACTGAGCCCTGGCCACAAAAAAAAAAATAATGTTCCCCACAAGCATAACAAATGCCACTGTACAAAGAGGCAGCGGAGGACGCCATGCGTATTACACAGTAGCTGTGTAACAACTGCACAAAGACATACCTGAAGGGAATTTAAACCAAATGCCTCTGTTTATACAAACTACCAGGTACTGACAGCTGAAAACAATGATGAATAGTATGAGAACTTCAATGAAATTTAAGCAGTTATTAAGAGCATGACATCGTAAGAAACCCAAAGTGATTCTGCATAAGCGAGCACTGATGCTGCTACTGACAGGTGCCCACAATGTTTAGAACTATTCTGCGGAAGACACAGCAAATTTAACACCAAGTCAACCAAGAAAGATCAGATTATATAAAATCTGCTAGGAAGAATGAATGCATCAAGTCTGTTCTCTGAGCAGAACACTCTGCTCTGGGAGACTCCTTAGTTTGATTTAAATGAGTCTCATGAGTTGCAGGGTGTTCCCTGGGATCCCAGCCAGATCCTCTTGGATGGAATTTGGCTCATGACCTAGCCTGTGTCCGGCACTGTTGCAGTAGCCATCTGCAGCCCTACATTTACTGCCAGGGAAGCAGCAGCCTGGTGGGTGTTGCTGTTTTTCTTGGGAAGAGTTTTTGCTACAGGTGGCATAATCAGTGAGCCAAGATTTTTCAACAGCTCAGGAATGTGGATGTCCATATTGACTTTTATTAATGGAGTGTAATTTTCTGAAAGTGTTAGCAGTTATCTTCTGAAAACCAGGACTCCTTGGAGTCTGTTAACTCCAACATACTTAAACTCAAGCTCCCTTAATGAATTATAGCACTTGCTTTTAGGTGATTGTAGAGAGAAATAAGTTCTTCCATACACTTCCTCTTCTTCAGACTAAACAATCTGAGTTCCCTAAGCCACTCCTCTTTAAAACTCATTCTCTAGACCCTTTAGCAGCTTTGTTGCCTGACTCTGGACATGCTCCAGCAACTCAATATCCTTCTTGTAATGAGGATCCCAAAAATGAACACAATATTCAAGGTGCAGCCTCACCAGTGCAGAGCACAGGGACACAATCACTTCCCTGCTCCTGCTGGTCTCACTATTCCTGACCCAGGCCAGGATGTTGTTGACCTTCTTGGAGACCAAAGATATGTTTAAAATATCTGGTTACAAGCTAGGGCAATTTTCAGGCTGCTCCAGTCTACATCAGTGACCACCTGCTGGGCTGCATAGCCAACAGAGGGGAAAAAATCAAAACTAACTTAGAAAAACCAGCCTTGATGTATCTGCAAATTCTTGCCAGATTATCTTCTCCCAAAATCTCAAAGTAAATTTTACTTTTGATACAGTACTCAAAGCTAGTTGTTCTCAGAGCAAGATCTACCATCTGGAATAAGCAGTTCTCAGCCATATTTTTTTAAAATTTAGCAGATAATACAAATATTTTAAAATTCAAGGTCGTTTTTCATGCTCATATATATTTAGAATGCTGTAAAGTGCACTCATTGATTTTAAGCATATTGTCCCACCTTGACAATTAATATTAAAAAAAACCCCAAAACAACAAAAAAACACAGGGAGAGCAAGGCTAAGAGAAATTCTGCAGTAAAACAGAGTAACTCCATTTCTTCAACAACTTAGCATCCTCTTACGTATTCACTAATTTAAAGATAGACACATTTTCTGGAAACAAGAGAGAAACAGTGCTGCTGCTTCATTTTCTATGACACTGGGAAAAATAACAAATTAAAACGGTTCAATAGGGGAGAATTATGATAGGTGATAATACCTGGCTGGAAACCCCATCTGAATTTCCTTTCCACTGAAACAAAATTTACCAAAGAGACAACTAGAAATCTGCCTCGTGTAGAAGGCTAAATGTTGTAGGGATTTTTGGGAGGGTTGTTTTGTTTTGTTTGCTTTTGGGGTTTTTGTTTAGTTGTTTCTTTTTTTTTTTTTCCAGCTAGCAGGTTTCTTCTCTGTCTATGCAAGGAATATATGAACAGAGGCATTGTCACATCCAGTCTGGAATGAGTGCATTCTAGCCTCCAGTCAGCTCTGCCACCCATTTTCTGTCTTTTCTCTTTCAGACATATTATATTAAAATGCAGGCAGTTTGCACTATGGAGGAGCTAAAAAGCCCTCTTTCCAGTAATGCAATTTCCTAGCCTAAAAGACTGCAAGGTAAAAACATTAGAGAACAATTTCAAATAATTATCAAGATTTTCTAAATTTTATTCCTCCCTGTGGCAATTTTTTACTTTAGCTAGACTGAAGCTGAGGCAGCCACCTGAATAAAAACTAGTAAATGAGAGTTTGTTTGATTCTGCCATGGGGATTGCAGATATCTACCTTTCTTTTGGTGCTGTGCTGTTGAGGGGAGAGATTAAGTATCCAAAATGTTACTGTTAAACACTCACCTGTGCTTACTGTTGTCTGAGATACTGCATTTGCCATCTTGCCCACTGCAGTGTTATTTGCAGATAATGCTCCTGTCCCTCAAACTGGATGGAGCACTGACCATTAGTTTATAATGTCCAGCTGTTGAGCAAGCACCATCGGATAAACGCATCCAGGAAATTATATGTTGCTAACAAATTGCATAGGAGAGCAACACTGCTTAACACATACAGCTGTGGTGGGTGTTGGACAAAGTGGAAGTAAGGGCATTACAGAGACAAATACAGCATCCTTTCAGTAGCAGGTGCCTTTGAAAGAAAGGGTTACTAAACAACACCCCACTGCCATGAACATTTTTCTTCCAGAACACAACCATTTTCCTCTGGCAGGGCACTGACACAGGGTAGCTCAGCTGCCAGTTCTTACCTTTCCCTGAGCATAATATGCCACCCATTGACTCGCAGAGACTTCTGCTCTCATCCTCTGTCATGTTGCACTTCCTTGAATGCTGGCACAGCTTTCCAAACCACCCATCCTGGCAAATGCATTGGCCACATGAGCAGACACCATGTCCTGTAACAATAGCAAGGTTGGTTATAAGCAAAAGAAGCAGAAAGCACTGACTGTGGTCACAGCTGAGAACATCTTCAGAGCTGTGCAGTGTGAAGTGCATATTATGGGGTAGATAGACAGGTGCGCAGCTCTGGCCTTTTTTTTTTTTTTTTCTTATGTTAAACAGGATGTCATAGTGATGTGCAGACCAGCATAAACGTGACTCCCTGCATCCAATAAAGCTCAGCATCAACTCAGTTTTATGGAATGTTCGCTAATCCACAGCATACTGAGGACAGGCACAACTCCTTTCCTCCCATGTCTTTAATTCTACAGTCTGATGCTGAAGTCTCACCTGCATATCCCATACTATAGCCTGTAAAAGGAGACCCCAACACAGGGCTGAGAGCAGCACAGCACACAGCAGGACAGACAAGGAAGATAAAAGTTACAGCCTCCTCCAGCAGCCCATTACTGCTGGTTATCTGCTATGGTGCATTGAGTAGCTGATGTATGAAGCACGGACTCAATGTATTCTGCAGTTACTACAGATTAACTCATACAGTACAAGACAAAGATAATTCTCCCAGGTTCTAATGCAGTTGATAATACTGGTTCTATATAAACCAAACTAGTAACCTACAGAGAGTTCCTCTCATCACCCTAACAACGTTCTCTTCTGTATCTCTTCTCCAAACACAGTGATCTCAGACCAGCAGTTTCACTCCTGACGTTGTTGCGAAACTCTGAACAAGTATTTTCCAGTGCATGAGCTTGTATGAGCCAAACACAGGACTTTGAAGAAGAGTGGGCAGGCTACTGTGGTGGGTTCTCTCCACAGGGACACATAGATTTCAATTCATAGATCAAAACAAGAAACCTGAATGAGAGACAAATGTACAGGGGAAAAAATGCAGTAGTAAGGACATGGATATCAGGGGGAAAAGTGGGAAATTACAGGACAGAAAGAAAATAGGCATGAGCATTAAAAATTAAACAGAGGGCAAATGTAGAGGAATACACTCTGAAAAGTTAGGGAAAACAAGTCATAGAATGACAAGCGAGAGAAAGATCAGGGAAATCCTAGAACACGGGTCAAAGATAGAGCTAAGAAGCTCTAGTCAATGTTCTTTAAATGGGAGAAATATTAAATAGGATTTTTGAGAGTTCTTTGTTCAAATATTAAAAAAAAAAAAAGAGAATATGCTTAATAGTAAATTGGCTGGTAAATATTGCAGTAAGAAGTCACTACAAATTCGGACAAGAATACAGAAATGGAAAACAGAAAACAACTTCGAATAATACTTCTGCAGCAAAGATCATTCCTTAGTTAATCAGTTTACTCGGCTTAAAAGAAGCAAATATATACCATTACCTTTTGTCTTATACCACAAACCAAAATACAAGAGGTAGAAAAGGATATATACTTCCACATAAACATCTTCTGGGTAGATGTTGTGCAGTTGCATTAACCTACTGTGGTTAAACTTCTGTCAGAGCATTTTCATCTACTTTATTTATTTTTAATTAGTACCATGTAGATTAGACTCAAGAATAGCTCAAGCACTGAAGAGCAAAGTATACAACTGGATGATAATATCTGAAAACAGTTTGTGAAGATACAAATGTATGTATTCATTTCAGCAGTGAATACCAAGAAATCCATTGGCTGATTTCACTGCGAAAATAATTTTGTATCATTTTTCTTGTACAGTAATTCTGATTTACAGAATGCAGAGACTGAGCATGTCTGTGAAGTCTTTACACAAGTTGAATAAAAAGGTAGTGAATAATCTATTCATTTGCAGCAAACAGATTTTGCAGCTTATCCCATAAAATTCTGACACACATTTTTCTGAGATGTCTTTTCCTCCTTTATGTCATATAAATCCTCAAAATATAAAAAAATATTCTGTCTTGGGTAATCTGTTTTACCAAAATAATATTCATAGAATCACAGAAATGTCAAGGTTGAAGACACCTTTGAGATCACCAAGTTCAACCACTCTCCTAGAGCTCACAATCCCATGACTACTGCTAAACCATACAA
Source organism: Psilopogon haemacephalus (assembly GCA_013396835.1). Classification (NCBI taxonomy): domain Eukaryota; kingdom Metazoa; phylum Chordata; class Aves; order Piciformes; family Megalaimidae; genus Psilopogon; species Psilopogon haemacephalus. Next base: position 96,314 of record VWZI01020592.1, on the reverse strand, counting down.
CTAAACCATGTCCCTAAGCACCCTGTCCATAAAATATGCTTCAGGACATGGTATAGTAGTAGCAGTAGTTTAGTTCTGGTTGACAGCAGCTTGGGAAGCTGCAGCTCTTGGAATACCTCATCCATTGGGATGGTGAATGTGGAAGTGTTTAGCTCAGTGCTTGTTAACTCCAGCCTGTGAAAAATTGCTTTATGTGGTTTAAAGTGTATATAGAATGGTTTAGGTTGGAAGAGACCTCAAAGATCATCCAGTTCCAACCCCACACCATAGGCAGGGACACCTCCCACTAGAACAGGTCACTCAAGGCCTTATCCAACCTAGTCTTGAACACCTCCAGGGAGGGAGGAGCCACAGCCTCCCTGTGCAACCTGTTCCAGTGTTTCATCACCTTCACAGTAAATAACTTCTTAACATCTAGTTTAAATCTCCCCTCTTCCAGTTTAAAACCATTACCCCTCGTCCTGTCATTACAAGACCTTCTAAATAGTTCCTCCCCAGGCTTTCTGTAGGCCCCCTTCAGATACTGGAAGGCTACTACAAGGTCTGCTTGAAGCCTTCTCTTCTCCAGGCTGAAGAGCCCCAACTCTCAAAGCCTGTCCTCATAGGAAAGGTGCTCCATCCCCTTGATCATCCTTCTTGAAGAAGCTCTTTGCATTTATCCAAAGATGCCAAAAAAAGCTGACCAAAAGGAAGAGCCAAAACATTATGAGCAAAGGTTTTCAGCTGAATATAGTATTCAAATTACATTTAAAGTGTTCCATTTTCATTCCAATGAGTACCAGACTCTCAAAACTGTGAGCAAATGCAGCAAAAAAAAGGTGCTGCTCTTACTTACAGGTCCTTTTAAGTCTGACTATAATTCTCTTCATAGATTAGAATAAAATTCAAGAGTACAGCAGCAATCATTGAGCAAAGAGGGTAAAAGGTAAATCTCTATTTGAAGAAGTCCAGCCCAACTGAGTTAGCTAACACAAACAAACACTGATTTAACCTTTGATATTCAGGACTTCTACTGGAAAGCACTGGTACCTGAAGGGGGCCTACAAGAATACTGGAAAGAGACTGTATACAAAGGCCTTTAGTGACAGGATGTGGGGCACTGGCTTCAAACTGGAGAAGTGCAGATTTAGATTGGATGTTAAGAGGAAGTGCTTTATCATGAAGATAGTGTAACACTGGAAAACGTTGTTCAGGGTGATAGTTGAGGTCCCATCCTTTGAGATATTCAAAGTCAGGCTCAACAGAGCTCTGGGCAACCTGATCTGGTGGATGCCCTTGCTCACTGCGGGGGACTGGATGTCCTTTGGAGGTCCAGACCATTCTATGATTCTACAATTTAAAGTTACAATCAGATTGTATACTGCAATGTCTCTGAGACTCCAAATCTTAAATAATAAAATTCTGCATTAATGAGCATTTAAATACATAACAGAATGTTTTAAACATTAATCTCCAATCAAGAGGAAAGACTGTGATGGGGGAGCAGCAAAGGAAAGAAAAAAATACATTAAAGATGATGACACTTTGTTAAGAATTATCAATAAATTTATATAATTTAAATGTGAAATATGAATGCAGCAACAAGGAAAGCTTGAAGATATCCATTGTAACCCAGATTAGCCTGGACACCAGGAAGAACTGTTTCTGATCATGCATGGAAATAAAACTGTATTGATCATTTAGGACTACTCATACAATTGTTGTTGGAGTTCCCAAAACACCTCCATAATAATATTCCAATACAAAATGCAGCATTATATGTGAATGTCAGCATGGTAAAAAAGGTGAAGCAATCACTGCAGAGGATGCTGGTTCTTATTTATAGACAAACTAGTTATAATGATATAATGTTCATGAAAGGCAAACTGCAGCTTGTCAAAAAAAAAAAAGGCACCTCAGAAGGACAAAAATTACAAACTAATGTAAATAGAATGTAAATGTAATTAGAATGTTCAGCCACAAAATGGCTTTGCCCCACTTATAAATAGACAGCCTGGAGCTCTAGGGGAAGTCTGTTCTACTCATGGCAGTGGAGTAGAAATTTTGAGATAGTCCCTGGCTCCTTTGCAGCAGTGTTGGAACTCTCTGTCATCTTGATAGCTGTTGAGAGGCTTCTAGACCTTCCCAGGCTCTAGCAGGGTGTTGGGAAAGAGGCAGATGATCTCTGACCTGACCCTGATTCCTCTTGGCACAGAGGTTTGAGGAGGCTCAGGCAGAATCTCTTCTGGATGTGCAAAGAGGACGATGTTGGTGGCACTTATCACCACGTTGTGAGGCACTTAATGCCTTCTCCTGGTAAACTTGAAGCACTTAAGTTTCCAGGTGGTTTAAGCCCAAAACATCAGGGCTAAGCTGGTCTGAAGCAGGAGGCAGAGCAGAACACATTGTCCAAAACAAGAGCAGTGGGGAAGAGCATTTGGGTGAGGAGAGCAGAATGCAGAGCAGAGCAGAGCAGAGGCAGCACAATTGCTTGCAACTTAGATCAATTTATATTATTTTCCCAAGTGTAATGGCTTCTTTGGCCACAGAGATTCACCAATCAGAATGGCATTTGCAAAGCTGACCATGATAGGTGAAACCAGGGCTTATTTATCCTTATTTGGGCAAGACACTAACAAGTACCTAAACACCTGTAGGTACCTGTTTATCACTTTGGGAGGGAACATAATGGCCCAAGACTTTGTTTTCCTCCTGCCCTTGCTTCCCCCATCAGCAGAAGGATGAGGCAAGGCAGGACATCTAATAGGCCTATTTTAGCCTTCCACGACACACACTGATAGAGAAATTCACCCTGATCTGACAGCAGAGAGATGCTATGAGTTAGGATCAAGAAGGCCATATGGCCAAAGAAAGAAAGAAAGATTAAACATACAGCAACTAATGTAAATGAGATGTCTTGTTGGGAATAAACCAGATATAATAGCAAAACAAAAACAAACAAACACCCCCCCCCACCCCAAAATCTAACTGGATAAACCAGTAAATTGTAAAAGTATACTAGGAATATGAAAAATGTCATCATAATGCAGGATCCCTGATTTAGGACAATGCAGTAAATTAAATTAATAGTTCTCTCTGTATTTAAATAGAAACAGACTTTTCTATTTTTTGTATTACAGTACTATGATAAAGAACTTTCCATTATATTATTAACATAAGAGAATATTAAACAACATCTATCTGAAAGAAATGTTTCTAAGGGAGTAGGCTTCATTAACTTGTTCAAATATGCTATAAGATCCAGTAAAAATATTACTAGATCACTGATTTTTTGTTTTATTTCTATTACTGTAATTTCTATTGCTATGTTTATTGAATAGCTGAAGAATGAAAAAAGGTGAAGAGTCCTGACAACTGCAGTTAGATAAACTAGTATAAAGCAAAATACTGATGGGCTGTTATATTTTTATATGTATAGGCTACTTAGTGTTGCCCAAGCCTAATAAAGGTGGACTGTGGTTCCCGTTTGAGCACTACATCAGGCAGAAAGCTCAGTAAAACCTTCAAGTGAAACACTGCAGTGAAAAGGGTTAATGCCATCCTCGTGTGCATGCAGGAGGAGAGAAGAGAGTAGAAACAGAAATGAGTAAGAACATTTAGAGCACTTAGGAGATGGGCATTAAACTCCTGCAACTCACAGTGATATCCCTGTCTGAAGAGATTTTGAAAAAGCTGGAAGATCCTTAAAAAGTTCCAAACAAAGAATTCAAAGGGCAGGGAAAATTGCATGTTGAAAGAACTTAAAGATCTGTACTTGTCTAGCCTACTGAAAGGAATAAAACAGAAGAAGAAGGAGGTGAGGGGGAGGGCTACAAAATGTTTTAACAGAATCTGAACTACCTTCTTTGAAGATACTAGAAGGACAGTTTTCAAACTACCAAAGTAAGACAAAGCAAGAACCAGAGAGAAAAGATAAAACTGTCATTAGTTTGGAAAACAGAGCAAAACTAAACAAAATAAAAAAGCACCAGCATTTCATACAAGGATGGATGACTATTGGAGCAAACTGTCAGGTGTGGCTGGCATGGGCTGCACATGTCTTCAGAGCACAGCCTAAGAGACAGCTGTGAGTTGTGCACAGTACATAGTCTTCAAAATAGGGCATGTATGGGTATAATGCAATGGCTTTTTATAGCCCAAGTTCAATATCCAAGTCCCCTGTGTATTTGCAAATCGTTGTTTATCAATCAACTTCAATGTTGATTCATTAGCTATTCATTTCAAAAGAAAGATAAATTTAAAATGCTTTCTACAAGCCTAAATCATATTTTACACTATCAAAAAGCTAAACAAAAAAACATGCTCTGTGCATCTTTGTAAAATCTCAGCCTTTAATACCCCTGCACAAATTTCTGGGTGACCAGGACAGAAAACTGTTGGGTAGGAAATAAACTCTTTATTTTACTATAACAGGAAGCATAGAAAAATTAGAGGTTCAATTGTGCCATTTGACACATCCTGTATCAAGGACATCGTCATGGCAGTGGACACCATGCAGGCATTCCTGTGTCTTTGTGGAGCCAAGCTGGGGTCAGGCAAGGGTAGCCTTGAGAATCAGAAATCATGCAAGGTGTCTAAATTTAGGCAGAAGAAGACTTGAACATTTTTTTCTCAGGTAGTCTGAGAAGCTGTGGTAAAGTCAGAAGTTGAATTCACATTTTTGAATTTTCAGACTAGTCAGTGTCAAAAGCTGTCTTCAGATTGGAGACAGGAAAGAAAAATAATACCAGATTAAGCAGCATTTTAGGTATATTAGAGAGTTCCATAAATGTCCTATATACACCTCTCTCTGTAAAGCAACATTACTGCATGAAACGAGGAAACTGACAGCAACTGCAGCATAATACTCATAGTTAGTTTTGCTTAATGAAGCATATCATTACTCATAATTCTCTCATTTTTATTGTTATGGTCTTATTGGTCCTCATAAAATACTATGTCTGAAAATGTCATGTTTCTCCTTCATTGAACAGGTGACCAAAAAAAAAAAAAAAAAAAAAAAAAAAAAAAAAGTAATTAATGATTTAAGCTGTATGGACCTAGAACTCTAGAATTCACAATATTGAGTATATTTATCATGTAATAATGCCTGGTTATATTGAGAAAATAAAATCAAAACAGGAAAGTCAGTATTTTCTATGAATAAAATTTCGTGGTCTAACAGGAGAGTAATGAAAATTGTATACCCAAAAGAGCATAATAATTAGGGGCAAGTTAGAGAAGCCTTTTGAGAGGAAGTATTTCCATTGTACATCCTGATGATGACTATATAATCCTAGAATTTTTCACAGATTGTAATAATTTGCTGTGGAAGCTTATGTCTCTGTTTTAAAAAGTTTAAATTGTGAATTGCGTCTGTAAGTATATTTATGCCTTATAAATCACAGGTTTGCCTTTGTTCTCTGTCAATACATAAATAATTATTTTTGAAATCTTGACTGTGAATTCAATGAATTGAAATGCCTAGGTAAGCACTGAAATGAGGTTAAAAACCTGATCTGTAGTTGATAACTAACAAGATGCATCGGTAAAATTGAAGAATGTGTTATTTTGTCAAAATCATAAGGTCTGCGCTTTCACAAAACAATGGTAAGGTCACTTCCATGATCATTTGTCTGCAGAAGACAGTGTGATCAGCAACAAAGGCTGAGAACAGAGAAACAGTGTATATCTTGTGTAATTCCTTTCCTTATAATCCGAACAAAAATGGTGTTGTCCTAAGAATGTAAAAAATGAGCAAGCACAGACAATAGGCACCAGACTTGCCTAAAACTTAACAGAGCTGAAAAACTGTGAGCCGAAAGAGCATCCTAATAGTTGGACCCAAAACAATATAAAAGAACTGTTTAAAACCCAGTTTGTTGTTCTCAGTCATATGAAATAAAAAGACCTACTGATAACTTAATGGACAACATCTTTTGTCCACCAGAATCACAGAAGTGAACCTGACCAAACTACTCCAATCCAGCTGTGAGGGCAGACCAGAGTAAGGAGGGTAATATTAATTACCTCAGCATTTCCTTCAAGAACAAATCAGCTCCTCCAGCTTTTACAAGCATTTAAACTACAACCAGGATCACAAACTGATGAGAACCAACACCTTTTACCAAAAGACATTGGTATAAATAGTCAAAAGTGACAGCTGCAGTTACTCTTTGATGTGATTTGACATTATACAACTGAATTTTCTACAGCATTAGGATTACATTTTGATGTGCTGTGGCCAAGTCAAAGTGAATTTTTAAACTGTTAAAAACAAACAAACAGGAAAAACAAACAAACAAACAGGCTTCTCAAAGCATTCTATTATCACCAAATAATTGGCTTGCTGGTATGACCAGGGGCTTAGTTATTTCTTAGCGTTGAGGACAGTGCAAACTAAATATTAAAAACATGTCATCAAATCTGATTATCAAATTGGTGCCCCCCCTGTAGGAAGCATAGATATAAAGCAAAACAAGAGCATCCGTAGAAATATGTGTAGGGGCCTTGCTATGTGGTGCCTGTTATGAGTTTCAGTTTTTGCTAGTGGCCTTAGTGACAAACTTGCATGAATCTCCAACCAAGTATTTCCTATTTTTTGTTGGATTTGTTTTTATTACAAAGCTTTCAGGCAGCACAATCTTTCACCAATGAATATGCAGAGAACCCAAAACAGCTTCTGTTTTATCACTCCAGCTGTTGCTACTTAGCTGAGACAAGAACTCACATCTAGGTCAATAGCGGGTCCATAGAACAAATCAAAATGAATGGAGTTAAAAGCATTATCAAATCAATTTCAAATTGATCTTAAATGGGTTTCTGAATTCTTGTTGCATGTTCTGCCCTCAGTCCTAAAAAAGAATAGAACATAATGGACAACAGTCAACCGAATGAGGTGGATCATCACTGAAAAACATGACTGGACACAGTAGGGAAACATTTGAAAGTTCAGGACACATCTGTAGCATAGCCGCAACCTCAGAGAAGTATCTCTCAGCAGGATACAGAATAAGTAAATATCAAGCCTGATGTGCAGCAGTGACATATCCATGCCAAGAAAACGCTTGCACTGGCAAATCTCCAGTCATATGTGTGCATCAAAAATGCTTAACTCACACAAGAAAGGATCAAAGAAGCAAGCAAAGCCAAAGAAAACATGATGTTAAATATTGTTAAGGATCAACACTGCAATACACCAGGGAAAATCTTACATAATTGAAAAAATAGTGAACTGTAGGGAATGGACCTTTAGCCAGAACATATCTATGTCAAAAAAGGCTACATGAGACATCTCCTCCAATCATACAATATTAAGCCTCTGTGCAGAGGTACAGTAAAAGAAAAAGGAACACAAAGGAGGGACTTGGCAAACAGGTCTCCCTCTACACAGCAATCATGAGAGAGTATGGTACCCAGTTCTGGATTTCCTGGTACAAGAAAGAAGGATGTGTAACAATCCCGGCCCAAAGGAGGGCCACGAAATTGATCAGAGGGTTCAAACAGCTCTCCTGTAAAGAAAGGCTGAGAGAGTTGAGATTGTTCACTCTGAAGAAGAGAATGCTCTGAGAAGACCTGATTTCAGCCTTTCAGACTTTTTACCAAGCATGTAGTGACAGAGCAAGAGGTGAGTGAAAAGGGGTGAGTTTATTTTGGACATTAGGATTTTTTTTTTATAATCAGGGTGGTAAGATAATGGAACAGGTTGCTCAAAGCGGTTGTGGATGCCCTGCCAGTACAAATGTTCAAGGCTAGGCTGGATGGGATTTTGAGTAACCTGAAGTCCTTGCTCATTCCCAGAAGGTTGGAACTGGATGATCTTTAAAGGTCCTTTCCAATCCAAACCATTCTATGATTCTGTGAATCCACTTCTAATAGCAGAATACTGTGGAATCTATGCCAAATCCTCCTGCGACCTTTGTCTATGGAGACGTAATATCTCTATTTGTGGTGCTGCAATGATGGACAGATGAATTTTTAAGTGAATGACTCACTACAATCATGCTGAAATGTGGTAATAGGGTCTCACTCAGTAGTACCCTGATTTATCTTATCTTTCGCCTCATGCCTTTCTGCTGTCGCATGGACAGCTGGTCTGGAAAGCAAGCTATTAATCAATCTCTGCTGAGCAGAGGAGGCTGGTTCACAATTCTTATTCAAATAATTTAGGTTGTCATTCACATTTCTCATTTCAACACACATTTAATCTGAAAATACTGGTCTTCCTTGTCCTTACAGGCACTTGGTGCTCATTGTCAGACCCTGCGCATTCATACAGACCATCTTAAAGTGCTCTGAAGCCAGTTACTAGCAAAGGCTTATGTCCTGACTGCCTAAGTAACAATGGTGGTAGAAAAAATGTTAATAAAAGAGGAGAAAGAAAGAGAAAGGAATAAGTGATTTATAAGCAAAAGTCATCAAGAGGTTTATACTGAGATGGAATCATGGACAAACCCAAAAGGAAAGGGAAGAGAGATAAGTGGGCCATTAGTGCAAAATTAAAGAGAAGTTCTGTAAATATGTAAGTTGGAAAAAAAAGAAAGAATGTAAGGTTAAAATTGGTAGATTCTCCTATAAATTGAGATACATGAAATAAAGTATAATAAAGAAGATGTTTTTAAATTTTATCAGGATAGGAAGCGATAGCCAAGCAAATTATCTGATGATTACAAAAGACTAAGGTCGAAGTTAACAGTAACATCAGAGGCCACTGAGAGTCTGGAAGTGATCACAATGACAGAAAATTCCTACATTTGGTCAGAAACTGTGGCAAGAGATATCTCAATGAAAATCACAGATACGTTGAAATGGGGGAAGCCAGTGAAAGAAAGTCACAGAAAATGCATAAGGAAAAAGTGTCTCATATTGTGAGCTTGAAGGCAAGAAAAGGTGAGGAGAATTCAGTGAATAAACACAAAGCTGCAACTGATGGGGACATTCTTGTACTAAGTATTCACACTCAAATAGGTGCTACGTGAAGTCACTGATGTGGGCAGTGCCTCTTGAGGCACCTGAGTCAGAAGCACAGATGAACATTGGATGGTAAAGGAAAAGAGGATTTCAGAATGTGACAGCACCCAAAAAAACCCCAACCAAACAAACAAAAAACCCAACCCCCAAAAGAAATAACAAAAAACCCCCTCAAAAACAACAAACAATACAAAACAAAAGCAAAANGGGGGGGGGGGGGAAAGGTAAAAGGAAGAGAGACAAAAAATGAGGGGAGAAGCCACATCTGAGCTCCAGCAATATAGAGAAGGAAAAGTCATGTATGGAAGGGTGTATGATTAGTAAGTTATTTACGTTTTTTAATTTGATTCTCAGTGCACCTTACATGGACAAAACAGGCATGTGTAAACAAAGAAACACCTCTGTGGAATGAGAACAGGAACAGAGGAAGGTGAAAACAGTCCTTGGCCTTAAAAGAACAAAAGCAGACGGGTTCATGAAATAAAAACAACAAGAGCATGCTTCATGGAGTAAATAACAACTAAACCTAAAATAATAATAATTTTTAAATACCTCAAATTATACTTAGAAATATAATAGATGGGTCAAGAAATAAAATATCAAGAATACAAAAAAACAGTCTGCAATTATGTACCAGTGGTTTCCCAACAAATCTACCACAGGGTGGGGAAAAAAAGTAGAGAACTGTATTACTAGTAGTATTATATCTAATTGAGAAAACTAAATCTCTAGACACCAGTCTCATGTCCCCAGTTTCAGACAGCTGTGAGTGAGCAAAGATGCTCTGCATTCCCTTGAGGTATTTCAGAGATCAGCTAATATCTTGGTGGATTTACTCATCATTTTTTGCTATGCTTCCTCTTCCCCTTTTACTCAGAGGAAAGCCCAGGACAGCAGGATTCCTGATTTGGCATTTAGTCTGTTATTCTGGGGAAAGGATTTGGAATAAACTCAGCTCCCTGGAATAGCAGGACTTCTGAAAAGTAGAAAAGTGGAACTTGAGACTAAATTCATAAATCCATGAGCTGACTTTCGTGGTTTCAAAAATAGGGGAAAAAACCTGAAGTGGATGTTTTATAAAATAAATAATTATTTTAAATCTTATTGTGGCCTTCCAGTACTTTAAGTGGGACATACAGCAAAGGTGGGAGGGACTCTTTGTTAGGGAGCAGTAATGGTTTTAAATGGAAAGAGGATAGATTTAGATTAGATGTGACAAAGAAATTATTTGCTCTGAGGATAGTAAGACACTGGAACAAGTCACCCAGGCTGTGGATGCTCCATACCTGGAAATGTTCAAGGCTGGATGGAATGTGGCTTTGAGCAACCCAGTCTAGTGGAAAGTGTCCGTCCCTGCACATGGCAGACATATTGGAACTTTAATGTCCCTTCCAACCCAAGTAATTCCATAAGCCTAATCATTTCTGCCATTCTCTGTGGACAGTCATTTAGACTAAATATGAGAGTTTATTTAGGTAGCAATGTGAGCTAGAGTCTCTCTTGCACAGGAGAAAACTGGACACTGACTCAGGTGTTGAGGTGATTATTCATAAAAGTGTGAGATGCTCTAACCAGCAACAGAAACTGAAATTATCACTTCCTTATAAGAAAGAACACAATTTTTGTTCATAATTTTCAAAATGTGTGGTATATTTAGCAGTATTACCATCGAAGAATTGTCACCAATAAAAAGTAAAACATTAATTACATAAATGGAAAAAATATTTTTAACCATGTAAGATGAAGAAATTTTATTCCCAAACATTTAATTTGTAATAAAGGCAATCCAACCTTTTTGTGCTTTTACTTGCTTCTATGTACTTTATACTAAAATATCTTCCAAAGTATTCTTTTCTTTGCACATTCACATTATTGAACTACACTGAATGAAATATATAACAGTAATTATTATTATATAATATATATATTTTTAAAATTATTGTTGCTGCTTAGACATTTGAAATATCATTTTCCATATATGTCTACATTCTGCATGGAGAAACCTTGAAGAAATATTTCCCATAGAGGCTTTTTTGTTGGTTTTGTTTGTTGTTTTTTTTTAATGTATACAAGGATTTGAAGCAATAGGGTGTTTCTTGACACAGAATTAATGCAAATCAAAGAGTAATTTTTTAAATAAAGCAAATAAAATCTAGAAAGACAGCATTTAGGACAAATCTTACTCACCTGTTTTTACATACTACACGGTATGTATGCCTTTCTACATGTAAAACTAACATGCCACACTGCTTAACATCAACATACATTATGAAAAAATCAAGTGAGGTTCTTACTGTCAACATTAACATAATCCATCTTCATGCACTATTACTATGACAATATATCTCAATCATTTTAGATTAATTCATAACATATTTTACTAACCTTATTTAGAAATATCACTGTCAGTGAATAAGAAATATTCAAAGCTATTACTAGAGGTTACTACCTTTAAAATAAATGCAAGACCCTCAGTAAAGCATCAGCTGTACTAAACACAAAACAAACCACCTAATTTTTCACATTTTTCATTGTGTCTGCATTCTTCTCTAACAAACACTGATGGAATGTGGACTATAGTACAGCACTTACATTATGCTACTAGATGTATTTAATTTGCTTCACTATTAGTATTTCTGAAGATTTAAAATAATTATTTGCTAATGATATTTATAGAGGTTGCTTCCTATAAAAACCTGTAATTTAATGTAATTCATCAATTATTTCAACAGTCTACAGTCACATTATGTTATAAAATCACAGGGAACAGAAAGTTATTAGCTGTCAAGATATATATTGATTATACTACTTTAATATTATACTAAATGAATGCATACCCCCACAGACAACGCCGTCCACATTTTCACACTGTCGATCATCACATTCACAGTTTTTGCCATGGACTCTGCTGTCTCCTGGAGGGAAGCAAGTACACTGGCCACATTCACATCTCCCTGTAAGAATTAACAATAGTTGGAGTCATGATTTCAGTAAAGTAAAATAAATAAAAGTAAGCTCACAAACTTTACACCTCCCAAAACAAACTACAGAGCTCTCTGAATTAATTAAAACAGGGACATAACATTAAAAAAAAACAAATGAAAAACCCACAAACAAAACTATCCCTCCTCCATGGCAACAAGAAACAAAGCATATGACTGCTAAATCTTGGTGTTGGTGGAAATGGCAAAAATAAGCAATCATTGCCATGGTATGCTTTTCATTTCTCAGCTTTGAATAACAGAGCTATGCCCTGAAAGAGTAGTTAAGCATTTTAACAAGTTGCCCAGGGAAGTAGTGGAATCACCACCCCTGGAAGTATTCAAAAATCATTTAGCTGTGGCGTTTAGGCACAATGATTAGTGGTGGCCTTGGCAGTGTTAGGTTAGCAGTTGGACTTGTTGATCTTAGAGGTCTTTTCAAATCTTAATAATGTTATGGTTCTGTGGGGAAAAAACAAAAAACAACAAACAAACAAACAAACAAACAAACAAAAAAGAGACAGAAAAATTATCAGAGGTCTGGGGCACCTCTCCTGTGAAGAAAAGCTGAGAGAGTTAGAGTCTTTCAACCTGGAGAAGAGAAGGCTCTGGGGAGACCTGAATTGCAGATTTACAGTACCTTTAAAGAGGGCCTCTAAGAAAGATTGGGACAGTCTTTTTAGCAGGTCCTGTTGCAGCAGGACAAGGTGTAGTGGTTTTTAAGAGGATAAATTTCAACCGGATGTAAGGAAGAAATCATTTACTGTGAGAGTGATGAAACAATGGATGCCCAGAGAGGTGGCAAATGCCCCATTCCTGGAAACATTCAAGGTCAGGTTGAATGGAGCTCTGATTTTTTAACCTGATGTGATTAAAAATGTCCCTGCTTATTGCAGGTTGGATTTGAAGACCTTTAAATGTTCCTTTAAAGGGAATACTCCAGGATGTTATTTATTTGTGTAGAAATAGAACTCTTCAGATACTCTTGGTCATTTGGAAAGCAGAAATTCCTGTATTTTTTCTTGTCTGCAGCTTAGGAAATAGAAGCTGAAAGCACAACCTTTGTCAGAGCCTTCCCTTTCATCAACCAGTTCACTGAACTCCCCAGAGCTTAAAGTGAAAATAATAAATCCAAACTTCCACAGACCTTCCACTCCTAGGCCCTAAGAGGAAGCTTGTCACTATTTGGGGCTCTTTCTATGCATCTGCCTTAGACGACCTGGCAACTTCTACAAAATGGTCACATCGCAGCACCCCAAAGCACAGTCATCCTTAAGCAGATAGGTACCTGATAAACAGGACCTATCTGTTGTGGAGACTGTATAAAATAAACAAAAGAACCATTTTTAACAGTGGTATCCTGGCCAGATAATACCGTAGTAAAGGGGCTGCCTGAAGGAAAATAAAATCAGTTTAAGCAAGTTGCTTTGAAGAAAAGAGTCAGCAGAGATGGAAAATCATCCAGAGGGATGAGCAGAGGAAGGTTCTGTAATGAGGCTCCTGTGTGTTCTGTAATGAAGCATTACCTTCTGTAATTCTTAATTTAATAAGTCAGAATGACCTGAGAGCCCAGTGGCTGGACACTTGCACTGTAATGGGAACAGGTTCCTCTCAGTCCCTGCTGCGATTAATATTTATTCATTTTACTTAATGTGCAACCGTTTCACCAGGAAAAATATAAAGGTGAATATCCTATCCCTAAGCAGATAAGGTGTCATATATGGCTACAAGCTCAGGCTGTCTTTTAAAAAGCAACCACAAAGAGGATTTAGGCCTTACATTTCCTATATCCTTAGCTAATGAATAAAACACCAATGCATATATTCGAAAAGCTCCAATTCCTTGTTTATATGTGTGCCTCAATTTTATTTTGACTGTCTTCCACCTAATTTCAGGGTGTGATTCAGACCATCTGACTTCAGACCTGAGCAGAACTGAAAGTGTCTTGAAAATTGAAAGAAACCTCAGTCACTAGGTGCTCTGGAAAATTATTTCTCTGAGCTATTCATTTACGTGTAAACATTCAAAGATACAGTTAGTTTAGCACCCAGTTGCTGAAATTGACAATCAAATTATTAGTTTATCATTCCTTTTTCTTTTACAAATGTGACATCAGCACTAGAAAAATAGTAGTGCTAAATAATTGCAACCTCGTAATGGCTTAAAAAGTACACTTTACCTCCAAAAGTTCTGAGGTTTTGGTTAGGTTATGTAAAATGGGCTCAATCTGCGGAGATAATTAATAGAGAATGAAATCTCTTTTGATTCTTAAAAGCTAGCTACATAGGAGTTAGCCTTCAAAAGCTCAGTTTATCACCAGATAAACAACAACCCAAAAAAAAGCTACCATTCTGTAACAATACATTTCAAGTTGTGTCCCTGGGAAAACCAGGATATTTGTAGGGTAGGCTTGCTTCAGCCATATTACTGTTTTGTCAGGTGTATCTGCTACTGAAATAAGAGAAACTACACCTCATCTGTGACCATCTTCTATTACTTATTGTAATAAAATACCATACAAATTCAATCATTCAAAAGTAATTTGAAGTCACATTATACTGAAAGGGGATCAGCACTTTACTAAACGTACTCTTCCTTTGTCTAGAATAATAGGTTTACCATAGCAACATGATTGTAGAGGAAAAGCAACTGCCAAACACATCCCAAATTCTCTTTGAATTCCAGAGCACACAGAAACAATTAAACACAGGAGAACTGTAATATTCTGTACCTTCTCAACCATCTGTGAAAGAGCTACAATTTATGAGTAAAAAGAAACAGGTCCACCTCACATATTTTATAGCAAGTGGCTTGCTCTCATCCTTCCTAAACAAGACGAGTAAATCCCGTTATCTATTGACTTCAGATGAAGAAAGGTTGAGGTTGTATTGTCATTAAAAAGCTTAACCTATTTATTGCAATGCAAGATTCTAAAAATATAATATTAATAATACATGACATTTGTCTGCAGTCTTAATACTGCCTCACACTCTTCCCTCCCATTGATGTCAATAGGAGTATTAACTTATTAGGGATAATAGTTATTACTTGAAGACTGGAAGGAAAAAAAAACAGCTTAGGGTAGCTGTTTTTTTGTTTGTTTTTAAAGGGAATTCAAGTGCCACATTTCATTAAAACACAAGTTTCTTAGATAACTGATTAGAACTCAAAAGCATTTGTGCCTTAAGAATTCAGGCTTTTATTTTATTTACCATTTACTACAGCATCTTTTCAAAATTCCTCTTGGCCAACATTTGCGAAAGCATAGCTAATGAAAATCTAGTGAGTAGACTTATATAAAACCTGTTCCAAGGCAAATTGCTGTGACCATTAGCCACATGCATTCAAAACAATTTCCAGCTGCCTGTATAGACTGACTAAAAGTCTCTTTTGTACATGTAATTTTTATTTTAAAACAGTGTGCTAGAAGTGTATAATTTGCTTAATAAAACATTTTTACCCTGTTATTGCCAGCAATAACACTGGGAAGCAACAGCAATAACTTTTAATGTAAAAGCAAACACTGAATGTAATGTGATGTACTTCTTTGCCTTTTCCTGTCTATAACTGTTTAGAATAAAGGATTGTTCTGTGTATGTCTTCTAAACAATTTTTTTTTTTTTAAATTTATGTTTAAGGAATACCATGCCAAATTGCTCTAAGGTTGTGGTAAAAACAAGCCACGTCCATTGGTATCTTGGAAAGACTGTTTCAGGCTGGTGATAAATAGAAGGCAATGTGCCTTTAGGAAGGACTCTTATGGCCCATGGGTGTCCCAGGATTAACACCTGAAAGCATTATCTATCAGAAATTGCAATTTCTTTGTTATAAAGCCACCTCAGGCAACCTGAGCACATTCAGCAAGGCTGCTGCATCTTTCTGTCACCAGAACCCATTTCATGCTGGGATAGGAACAGATGATCTGAATTAATGTTCAGAAATGGCAAATCAGGGAAGGGGGATAGGAAAACTTGTAGAGAAGATCACAAATTTCAGGGGACATACCGGGTGGGGGAAAGCAGATGTGACTTTAAAACTAATAGGGTGTAGCAGCTTCAGGTAAGAAAAAGGAAATTTCACTGACTGAGAGGTGGAGGAAAAATGAGACCAGTAAACAGAATAAACAGCTCTACAATGGGTGAACAAAATGCAATGGTTACCAAAAATAGGGTGGACAATCTCATCATGCCTTGCTCAGTCTGAGGCATTAAGAGCAGTGCAATCCAGCTGAGCTGGATCAATGTGGAGAGGTTTATACACTCAAATAGAAAACAGCTATGGACTTCCCAGTGGGCACACATAGTTTATTTAGTCCCATTCCCAAAATGGTATGGAATGACTCCACTCACCTAGAATGGCTTTTCATAAAACAAACATACACCCCAAAAAACAACCAACCAACCAACAAACAAACAAACAAAAAAACAAACAAATCCCACCAAACTAAACAAAAAAACCCATCAAACCAGATATAAAAATATTCTGTCATTCTTCATAGGTGAAAGGATCCTTGGCTTTTAAATTCCTGGTATTTCTTGGACCTGGTTGGTTGGAAGGCTTATGAAGTGCCAGGAAAAAAAGGAAACTTTGGAATTATCTTTAGTTTGTACAAAAGTCTCCTCTGAACCTCTTTAAACACCTGAATATTTGACTGATCTCCTTTCTCACAAGGATTTTGGGCAAAAGAAATTATCTCCCTGTAATACATGTGCAATTTCTGGCCATGTTGGGAAGAAAGTAAGCTTTCCCTCTTCTAAAAAAAGCTTTACGAACTTCCCCAGTATCTGAAGTTTCATAACAAAACACCTAGATGGGCTAGCATAACTTTGGTCCTACCTCTTCAGCAAAATGAGTTCAACATTTACATGATAAAAAAAATCAGTTCTCCTGCTGGAGTTGAACAAGCTTATCTGCACTGAAGTTCTCATTCACTGTCTCAAAGAAATGCAGAATGTCAGAATTCTTAAATGTGTTTTGACCTCTGTACAGAGCACCCAGCTGTAGCTGCAGAGTGAGGAAGGTGCACTGTGCTCCTCATTGCAGCATGCTGACTTTCATCTCAGAAACCAGCGTTAGTTCATCCCTGGTAAGCAGCACAGTGGCAGGAGTATAGATGTGTAATGAGGTGTTATCAGTACACTGTTCTGCTGTGCTCTGTTGTCTCACAAGTTTTTGCAGGAAAGATATGAAGCAAACAGCCAAAGAAGGGACAGCATCTTCTTTGCATTTGAATAATCATGTGGGAATATTGATGTCTTAATATTTTAACTGGAGGTGCAAGAACCATAAAGATTTTATTTTCTTAGGGGGGCTTGGACTTGATGATCTCTAGAGTTCCATTCCAACTCCTAATATTCTGTAATTCTGTGATTAGTGTGCAGAGGACTGCTCTATTAGGCTGTTAGGGGCAGGGAGAAATCTGTTGATAACTGGATTTTCCACATAAGGTTCAAGCAACAGGTATTTATCTTCTCACACACAAGGAGAAAAATGTTCTGCAACTATTGCAAGAACAACTACTTGTTTGGATTTGGGATGGGAACTAGCACTCTTTTTCCAAATCAATACACAGGAAACAAACGTGTCTTAAACCTACTCATAAAAAGAGTATTTACAGCATGACTGACCCAAGACCTCAACTAATAAAACAAAAGCTCCAGAGAAGAGCTTAGCTCTTGAGACATAAAAAGAAATGAAAATTGCTTTAATAAATCTAAAGTAATTTCCACACTTCATGTTTCTAAACTACTTTTTTCTTTAATAGGATTTTTGTACACTGAAGCGAACTTTTAGCAGCAGGCATTAAGATTTTTATTTAACTAGCACCAACAATAACTAAAGCATGCAAAGGAGTTAAGCATTTGTGTTTTCCTTAATCTTACTAGTCACTTCTCAAAGTCAGTAACAGTATCAGCTACTACATTCAGCACTATCAACAGGGCTGAAGTAACTGCATTCAACTACCATCATGCAGCTGTATCACATGCTTAGAAGACCTATATCTATAACTGATAACTTTTTGTGCCAGGTTGCATTATCTCACCATAGGGCCATGGCTCACCTTAGGCCCTGGCTTCAAATAGACCAGAATACTTCCACTAATTTCTTATATTGATACAATTATTTTTATTTTAACTTCCATAATGTGTTTGGAAAATCTACTTCAAATCCATATTAAGTATTCAGTGACTCTGGGCTATCCAGTGCTACATGGAATATCATAGTCCCATTTGAAAGAGCTGGGAACAGGTTGAAAGGCTTCACAAGTGGTGTACAATTCAGAGGGTGTGATGGTGGCTCTCAAGACTGATGTGTAGAGGTTTTTTGTATTCTCTTTCTTTAGTAGAAGGCACCTCAAGCTCCATGTCTGCTCATCACCTACACTCAGTATCTTGTAATAGCTGTCATTATAAGAAATTATCTTATTAAAAAAAAAATCACAAATTAAGAAATTCTTTTGCTAAAGCTGCCTAAAACTTTCCACTATTGTACATATGATTTATCATGTTCACTGTTACAAAGTACCAAACATAACCTCGTATAATAAGATGTGTGGGATTTTTCTCAGACAGAAAATGTGTGTTTCTTTTAATCTTTTTTAAATTGGAGTGCTTCATAATGAGAAAGTTACAAGAAAGTTCTGATGACTTCAGGTTTTTTTCCTCAAGGCAGAAAAAAACTCAAACCACCACAAAATGATATAGAAAACACATATCTCTGAGATAAAAACCTTGGAGAAATAAAAGATAAGTATGTTATTCCAAACAACAGAACTCTCACATCAGTTTGAGCATCTGAAGTTCTAGGACTGTAAAAGCAAGCACTTGCTCCCCACTTTAGTACTCACTGCATGTATGGCTGCAAACCTGATTGCATAGTTGGCATATGGCATCTGAAGTAAATGCTCTCCCTTTGTGACAGCCTAATAGTAAAATACTTCTTTAGGCAAATCCACTCAGCACCACTTTACAGATTTAGCATCAGATAGTCTTTTGCAGCTCTTGCTGTCCAGCTCTACTGGTTTGTATCTTCTTTTCCATGCTGCTTTTTCCCCTTGTTTTTTTTCTTTTCCCTCCTCCCTCTCTTTAAACGTTTGCGTAAGAAGCACTGCTGTGTTGCTCGTTTCTTTTTCAAATTGGTAACTTGTTGACATCTGCTATCATCATCAAGCTGGCATGTCTCCTCCATCTGTCTCGTCTCAGCAGCAGTGCTTTGAGGATACACTCCTTGAAGGCTCCTATTGTGTTTCTCTGCACCACCAACAGGGAATTTCTAGAGTTCCAGGAGCAGAGTAATCAAGAACACCACTGCCTACTTTGAAAGAGCAGGATTTCAGTTGTACGCCTCACTTTTCTTGGTGACTTCTTCCTCAGGTCTCCTTTTAGTGAGACACCTCTAACAATTTGCTCACTGTATTAAGACAACAAAGTAGGACTAGGAAGGCAGTTACTTCTCTGTTTGAAAGAAATGTGATAGTCAAATGTTATCACTCAGAGAAGAGAGATGTGTGAAGACAAGTAGGAAAGTGGCAAAACACTTCCTAAAGAAATGTAGGTTTAAGGCACAGAACAGTGGAAATGTAAGAAGATTAAAATGTTGAGGAAAAAAACCCACAACGTTAAAAACAGAAGAAGCACAGTCTAATATACAAAACACAAGGACATTGTTCAAGAAGCTGTGATGTCTTTTGATACATTTGACTGCCTTGTCATCCAGAGGATTGACTGCTTACCCCCTTTTTACATGATCTGCCATGTAATGAGTCATAGCACTAATTCCACAGAGATATTTAATTTGCAGATTAATTTACTAGAAAATGTCAACTGCTTTGTGGAAGTTTAATCACAAAAATGTTAACCTTGTTCACTTCCTGCTGATGCCTGTTGTTTATTAGGTAGTAAATTTCAAGATATTTTAGGGTTGTAATACAAGTCTCTCTATTAAAGCATTTAAACTCCTCGACACTTTGCTCTTTGAATCTTTACCCATGATTAAAGAGCTTTATAATGGCAAAACAACAATATGAAAATTCTCAACTGCATAGCAACCATCAATACTATTTACAGATAACAGACTGCTAAATTCAGAAACCATGGCAACAGAGGACATCACACTGTATCTACCTTATTGATTAGCTTTCACCTCAAGATTTTTTCCAGAAATGAAAGACATTACCTAGCAACTGCATCATCCACTGAGTTGTTCCAGGTTAAAGTGCTCTTACCCCTCACTTACAAGCAAATTTTTCCTTTTTCCTTGCCAACTGGACAGATTGTGTAATAGCCACTCACTACAAGGCTTTCTATTTAATTTAAGCTTTATGGCTCCTAAAATCTCTGCCCTAAATGTAATTGCACCTGTGAAATAATGTATCTTCCCAGCACCCTAAAAGGTTTTCTCTGAGGAAATGTATGTAATGCGTAATGAGGAAATTAAAAGTCTATTTGTAACAGCTCTTTAAAAGCAAACTTTATCTTATAAAAAGAAAAAAAAACATGAACCCACAATACTTTATTTCCCTACTCTCTGAGTTCTCTTCTAAAGGTAACTATGATTTTACAGATTTCAGGAAGAGCATATAGCAGTAATAAAACAGTAAGCCAAGAATTATCAAAGGAGACCAGTTAGGAAGGGACATCATGCACCACCCAACAGGTGTACTTCTTTAAATGTCTTGAAAGTAAAACCTTCATTGCTTGTTTGTCTTGGGCAGACAAAGACATTGTTGAGACTGAGTTAGAGAGAATAGGTATAATTATGAGATTCACATATTTATACTCAGCCTTTTGTTTGGAGAACCTGAATAAACCCCAGCAATTAGGGACAGCTAGCAGATTTCAAGCTAGACAAACCACAAGCAACAGGTAATTAAATCCTACTGGAGAGGCTTTGATTGCCACTACCTACCACTATTCCTGTAATGTCCTGGATTTGTGATGAGTCTCCAGATTTTCCTAAAAAATACGGCAGTACTCTGAAACACTAAAATGAAGGCATTTTGTTTTAATTGGTTGGGACAAGCCTGCTATGAAGAGCCTAAGACTGAAACAATTACATATACATTAATATTATTGCTACTTCTGAGAAGAAATCGAGTCTATAGTATTCATCAGATTTTTAGAAACATCATCACTAAATAAGACATGTTTAGTCCTGCCAAGATTTCTGCTGCAACTAGAATTGACTTTCCTGTAACTAATCACAGCCATCAGATTTAACTGTGTGCTTAAGTTGGAGCAGCAAAACGCAGCAGTCTTAATGGGTGGTCATCCACCCCTCTGCTAATAACTCCTTTCCATCCTGATCCATGTTGCCACTAGCTACTCTGTATCTGCTCTCAGTGAATAACCCACTGAAAACATTGACAGCAAAGAAATGTATATGGATGGTAGCCAACCCTTGGTCAATGTTACCCACTGGACAGGAAAAATAGGAAATGTTACCGATGAACAAAATAGGTGGATAAAACTGAATGGAAGTTAGGGATTAAGAAATCATCTTTTACATCAGTGCAGGAGATACTATATTGCCACACAACACTAACTTCTGGGAGTGGCAGGAAGGTTTATATAACTCCTAATTCTTCCTATAATTCCTCTCTCTCAAAAAAA
>VWZI01020592.1:47745-73983 GCA_013396835.1 Psilopogon haemacephalus | reverse complement strand
TAAATAAATCTCCCCCCCAAAAAAAAGAACAACTAAATCTGGACCTAGTAGCGGACTGAGTGGTTTTATTTCTCTGGTTAGAGAAAATGCATCCAGCCACCTGCTGTAGCAATTTGTGTGCCTTTCCTCCCTCAAAATACTTCATCTGAGCAGGCCCACCAAATTGTAAACTGAAATTGTCTATTCCCCACCAATGCAATTCCCTACCCACTCCAGCTGTTTAGGAGCAGTTCCTTGCCACTTCAGAGCAAGGTTTCTCCACTAGAAAGGAAAGAATGAGCTCAATGCTTTAGACAAGCAGGTTCATGAAGTAAACCCTATAAAAGTCAATTTCAGTACATTTTCAGCATTAACAAAAGCTCACTGATAAAGCAGTCATTACCAAAGTCAACAAAATAGAAACACAGTGGAGATTTCATGTGTATTTAAAGGTGGAAGAGATTTTTGAGAGCTTCTTCATTTCTTCTCTTTTTTCATGCTTTTGCATTTAAGGATATGAGTACAAAAAGTGAAGTGGTTGCCAAGGCAGCAGAAAATGGGACACAGAGAGAAGACCATTACAATAACTACTTACACTTCAGTAAGTATGTTATGGAATCTGTATTTATAAGAAATGTTATCCAAATGTGTTCCACCACAGAAACATTCCAAGACTAAAGCAAGAGTGAGGATGAAGGCACAATTTGGACATGGAATGGAGAGATACAAAATAACAGAAAAAAATAGATACACTGCACATCTGGCAAACGAGATTTTGACAGCAGATTCCCAGATGAGGGAAATGGGAGACATCTAAACAAGAATTCAGGACACAAAAGTAAAAACAGTAACAGAGAAGAACCACTCTTGAAACAAAAGTTCTGAGTGCTCCAAACACCCTGAACAAATGAAGAAAATATGTGAAATGGAAGACAAGAGTAAAGGTGACTGTGAATCACAGAATCAAAGAATCATTTAGGTTGAAAAAGACCCTTAAGACTGAGTGAAAAAATTCACCTAAGATTGCCAAGTCCACTGATAATCCATGCCTCTGCGCACCAAATCTCCACATCTTTTAAAAAGAGTGCTAATGTCTCCCCTTATCACTGAGAAACAGACAAGGGAGGCAGGTAAGTATCAGAGCTCACAGAAGAATAAGTGAGCAATGGCGTGAAAATAGAAATTGAGGTGATCTGTCAAAGAAAGAGCAAAGTAAGGAGAACAGAGGACTGACACTCAGTAAAATAAGTGACATTAATTGCCAAAAGACAAGGATATGTAAATACAGAGAGGGTGAGTGCATTAGGACAGGTTAACATGACATGTATTAGAATGGGTTCATCCGGAAGCGGTCTGTTGCTGACCCACAAATATTCTCCACTGCATAGGCAGAACATGCTGCTCCGAGATAAGGAACTGGCAGGAGGGAGTCTTGAAGGCAAGGCTGATTAGGGAAGCATTCAAGGACAATTGGGAAAACAACAGCTGGAACTTTAGTAGCGGCGCCGGTGCCAGCAGATGCATGGGCAGGAACCTTCACTGTTACGGACGTGGAGGTGGAACTCGGCACCTCTGCCCTCCCGTGCAGGGAGAGGGGCTGGACCAACGTACCATAAAAGGGGAGACTTCTCTCCAGGAGCTTGAGCAGCTCTAAGATCGAGGGACTACATTGCCCCCACACGGATGCCTGTGAACCTGTACACTTTGCCTAGTTGAGTGTGTGTGTGCAAGTGCCATTGTCTGTAGGTCTTGGGGGCCAGACTCACTTCAGAATCTTAACTAGAACAGTGAGCAGTGAGGGATATTCTCCAACAAGTGGCAATCCATGTGTCTTCAGGAAAACTACTCCAATTTACAGAAGAAAAGTGACTTCAAAACAGAAAATTAAAGACAGCAGCTAGTTCGAGCAGTGGTGTGAAGAAAATCCTATTATCCTCTAGAACAAACAAAAAAAAAAGTCTGAGTCAAAATAACTTTATCTAAGGAAAGGGACAACACATTTTCCATAATAATAATAATCAGACCCCATTCCCATAGGAAGACAAGCCCGTTTAATCAAAATGTTCACCTTGCTGAATTATAAAGCAATGTTATCTATCACTTTACAGACCACTGAGTCTACAGAACAAAATGCTATTCCCATTATCCTTCAAAACCTCACCACTTGATTTTTGTTGAAGAACAATTTCTCTGTCACTGCTATAGACACCTTTCCTCTTATACAGCAGCACCAAATTGCCTCTGAACCACCGTGGCTCCTAAGGAAGCTCACTTGGGAAGCATGGTAGCACAGGGACCTTGTGCCAGCCTGGAGAAAAACTGATCCAGTTTGGTTATTCAATCTTTCTTTCTTTCAGGAAAAACAACCATTCCTGTATGCTTGCTCATTATAATTAGACAGGACATCAGGGTTCACAGTACATGGTTGCACCTTATGAGCATAAACATGGGTCCCAATGTAGGGAAATAATTAGAATTTCACTTTCTTGTCTAGAAGAGTGAGGCAGAATTATGGCACTAGCAGCCATGTATTAAAAGTAATCAGCATGTAAAGTGCTGTTATGGAAAAAAAACCACAACCACCCCACAATCTATGCCTTGCATGAAGGGGAAATTTGCAAAGAGCATCACCAGATGGAGAAAGATAACATGAGGGGAAACTGCCCCTTACAGCTGCAAGATACCACTTAGCAGCTGACAGAAGCTTTTGTGCCGCTGTGAAAGCCAGGTGCTCCTGGTCCTTGGCTCCTGCTGCGCTAAAAGAAACCACAAGAGCTGACAGCTATTCATTTTTATGAGAGATGATGACTCATAAGAGCTTGGATCTTACAAATCCATCAGCTCTGCTGCTTCTGAAGGTATTGTAATGTTTGGGGCAGAAGGCAGTCATGAGTCCTATTGAGCCCTAATCTCCAGGGTATCTTTTAGCAGCAGTAGGATCCTGCTTTTCTGGAAGCTGGCTGCCCTCAGCTGTTGGGCTTGGACTTGTTTATGCACAACAAGCACTAGAGATGAGCCGGGCAGATCTGCAAGTATAAAGTAACATTTGCTGTTCACAGCTTTCACTGAAACAGATTAAACTGGTGTAAGAGCGCAGACAGAAGACAATATCCAGTGGTGAGAAACACCACTAACAAGGCTGGTGAGGGGGCTGGAGCACAAGCCCTACGAGGGCTACAAGGCTGGGGGAGTTGGGCTTGTTCAGCCTGCAGAAAAGGAGGCTCAGAGGAGACCTTATTGCTCTCTACAACTACCTGAAAGGAGGTTGTAGCAAGGCGGGTGTTGGTCACTTCTCCCAGGTACTCATTGACAGAACAAGAGGACAGTCTTAAACTGCGCCAGGACAGACTTAGGCTGGATGTCAGGAAGATGTTCTACATAGAAAGAGTGACTGCCCATTGGAATGAGCTACCCAAGGTGGTGGTGGCATCACCATCCCTGGAAATACCATGATTTAGTTAATTAGAAGAGTTATGTGATAGGTTGCACTCGATGATCCTAGAGATCTTTTCCAACCTGGTTAGTTCTGTGATTCTGTGATTATTCCAGCACTAGGATGCCATCTGATTTTAGTGTGACAATGCTAAAGCCATGTTTGCTCATATGGATTTTTAAAATGGACTATTAAAAATTAATTCCAGCCCTTTTCTGGAAAATTACTTAGATCTCTGTTTAGAAAATAAGGGGAAAAAAAAGACAGAGATAAAAACAATTGCTGCTAACCAGATTGAACACAATGAGTCTAATGAGTTCTGTCATACATGATTTCAGATGGAAAACAGGCAGAGATGGAGCATTCAACACTTATCATAAACACCTTATTAGAGAAACAAAACAGGTCTGGTATTATCAGTTTAAATTTATCAAAATTGCATCAAATACAACATAAATGTGGAATTTATTTTTATGGCTATTTTAGAGCAAAGTACCCCAAATGACTCAGATAAATAAAAGCAACAGTTTTATACTATGCTTAAAAAGCAATTAATTCTGTAGATCAATTTTTAATCTAATAAAGGTTTGGTTTGGGTTTGCTTTGTTTCTAACAACAACAAGCATTAATGAATTAACGGCAGTCCTCTTTACTAATGCAGCCAAAAGAAAATTTTATTTAAGCCTCATCACAGTAGTTCCATACAACTGAAAAACTGATGTACTGCTAAATTCCAGTGCAGGAAGCTGTAAGGTCCCAGCAACTGCTTAAATCTTTACCCTTCTCTCCAGGAACATGACTTATGGCAGAGCACTGACAGCAGCAAATAAGAGGCTGCCACAGTAGAATTAGTAATTTTGTTACTATTTTCCTTTCCTTCTCATGGAGTAGGAAGGCTTGTGAGACTTGGTGCTGAGGGAGTGGGAAGAAATAAGGAAAATAATCAGTAGCACTCATTATTTTTCTGCGAGAAAAAGTGGGAGGCATAAGTTACAGAGAGTGGTAATTGTAGATCAGACAAGGGCAGAAACTGATACTCAGTTGTGAGAGGGAAAAGAGCAGTGGAAAGACGGCTGAAAAAAATGCAGCAACCACATATACTGTAACAACAGTAGCATGCAAAACATGTCAAAAACTCTTGCAGTGCACACTCACGCACACTCACAAAAATGAACCGTTTGGGTTTTTCCTTCCCAAGAGCACCAGCCCTGCCTCCTCTCTAGCAGTGAGACAGCACACATCTCACTATCACTGCTAGAGACATAGGGTCTCTCCAGCTTGCACAGTAATTGTTTGGCTTTCAGAAGCTATGATGGCAGGGCAGCAGTGGGTGACTGCCAGAGCAGGCTGCTCTGTGGTAGACCTAGACAGCCTGGGATTGTCTCTCTTAGGATCAAGAGGTTGAGCGCAGGCAGATCACAATGACAGAATTTAATATTTTTCTTGAAGCCGTCATTATCAGCACTGCTACTTAAATGAATGACTCATTCATCTAGCCTGTCTCAAAGATCATAACAGGAAGCATTACAGTCATCTCCGTTTCTCCACTATTTTATTTATAGCTGCAATTAATGAAAAAGAAATGTGTTTTCCCAAGAAGTTTCACTTCACAAAAGAGATCTACAAACCAAAAGTTTATGTAGCATAAGAAACAGGCATAAGATGATACACGCACCCCCTCACTTCTTTTATCTATCTGAAAGACAACCTAGGCTTACCCTGAAAAAAATAAATCACTGCTAATCAGAGGCTTAGTGTTCAGAAAACAAAGTAAATGAAAAAAAAAAAAAAAAGCCAAATAAACCCCACTCCAAATGTAAAGAGTCATGATGAGTGCAACATTTTCATTGGACATGAGGTAATGATTTTAAATTGAAAAAGATAGATTCAGACTTGATATAAGGATGACATTTTACACTTATGAGTGTAGTTGCCCAGACACGGGTTGTCCAGAGAAGTTGTAGAGCCCCATTCCTGGATATATTCAGCGTCAGGTTGGACTCTGAGCAATCTGATCTAATTGAAGATGTTTCTACTCACTGCAATAGGTTGGACTACATGACCTTTAAAGGTCCTTTCCTATTCTCTGATTGTATGTTTCTATGATTCTATGTTTCTGTTTTTATATTGAAAATGCAATAATTTTTATGAGCGTTTTTCCCTAAAAATATCTTTGTCTGGAAAATATAGCACAGATTGATACAGGCATCTTCTTGTATACAAAACTCATGCAAGACCGCACAGATGCTAGTAGATCTTAAACAGAAAAAGTTAACAAATGCTGAGCTTTCACAGCAAGCTGTACCTGTGGTGGTTTAATAGTTACCTGCCCTCCAACCCTTTGATATAACCCAGGCTAGGACTCAGAACATCTGGAAGTTGATAAATGAAGCTTTTTATTTACAGCAATGCTCAATATACAAGCAGATATTTACAATGTATAGCAGATATTTACAATATATAACATATATTTACAGATATATACAGTGAAAAGGTAATACAGAAACACCACAGCCCTTCCAGAGATCAAAATCCCTAAGAGGGGTTTTTTATCTACCCCTACCACCTTTCCTCCCTTCCCCAATCTTATCTCACCATCTGTTGATACAGCAGATAGGCAAAGGTAGATTGGCCAGGGTGGCCAGCAGTCAGAAATGAAGCTAGTAGAATTATTAAGAATCATCTACAAAAGGCAGGGACAAAGGAGACATGCAAGAAGCAGCCACAGACCAGAGAGGTCTGAAAGTATTTCCCTTATCTATATTTGGGTCACAACTCTTAAAACAATTTTTCTTTTCTTTCTCAGTAAAGCTGTGAATGGAGTAGCATCATCTGTTTTCTCTCTTGGCCTATAGTCTAATTCCTAATCCAAATTCTCCAATTAGTTCGAACCAGCACACTTGGGTGATAGCGTCCATGGATAAGTCAATTGATCTATCACGTGCTCATTGGTATGTTGCATCCCTGCCTTGATGTCCAGATGAATCATGGGCTTACCGAGCTAAGAACAGTTCACCTCGGTGTTTCCAATCAAGATCAAAGTCACTGTCACTGTTTGGACTAAGATATTATTTTGTTTTTATTTCCTGGCATAATCTGTTTGGTTGTTTTTTTTTAAGTGACAGATCGTTGGAGTTCCTAATGCAAATCCTCCAATTGGTTTAAACCAGCATAGTACCAAAATTATGTGATCACATAATTTGGCACTGGAGATCAGCATAATTCTAGCAAAAAGACCTTCATCGCCACCATTATTTTAATGTCAGATTAAAATAACTTCCAAATGGCATGGCAGGTATGGTACAGACTGCAACACGTGTGCATCTGCAACAGCATGATATGTGCTTACAAATCAAAAGGTAAGTTCTGTTTCGTGTAGTTTTCAACAAGAACACAGAAAACAAACACTGATCAAGCTCCTGGTTGCTTCTGTACTAAAGGCTGAGAAATTACACGTCAGCTTCACCCCATCCTTCTGATTCTGCCAGGCATGAAATAAAACCTTCAAGGACTGAACTGTAATGGCTTTACAAACAAAGCTGGATCCAAAACTTTCTTAGCAGAGTTCAAGTATGCCGCTATGCTTGTGCAGTTTCCTGTCTGGGGCTAGATCTGGCATGGCTAATAAACTATGAAACAAAAGCTCAGGACTTTCTGTACAGAAGACTCTGTGGACAAACTGTTAGCAAAGCTGAAGAGTTTTGAGCTGATTCCATGCCCTGTGTTCCTAATCAAATGATATATTTGTTTGAAGAATCTTATTAACTCCTAGACTGTTGTGTATACCATACAAAGCCTTTTATTAGATGTGATCAGTGGTAACTAGGGAGATGTGTCTGGAACTCAGGCTATGTGGAAGCTCATAAATTTGTCTTCTGCAGAGACATTTTAATTGAAAATAGACTCAATTTTATGTCTGTCTGTGGCTCTAAATATCTCAATAAAGGCTAAAGTGAACCATAAACTAGCCACCAACAGATGTATTCTCAAAGAACCTGAAACCAGAAGGAGCTGTTCTCTCAACTCTCCTCTTTAGCTCTCCTCTTGCTGGCAATGCTCTCTTCCCAGGACAACACAGGCAGTGGCAGAGATAACTCAGTAACTGCAGCAAGTAAAGTGATGAGTGACCTTCTCCTTTCATGTACTCTTTAGACAAGGCAAAAAGGAAACACAACACAGCATAAATTAACACCAATATCTGCATAGATACATAAACCAGAGAGAAACTCATGCTGAGGAGTGTCTTAACTGTTCTTTTTCATTAGAATACATGAATTACACTACTCTCAGGCATTAGTCTAGTACCATGAAATCACACCACCTCAAATTAGCAAAGAGATGGACTAAGTGCCCAGTACAGATATCTTCCACTCCTAAAGCACTGAAGTAGATTATTTTTAATTGAAATTAATTCATTTGTATTGATGGAAAAAATGTTGCCATGAAGCCATGCCACAAATTCAAGTGATTTATGTGTCCTTGTGTGAAAGTATTTTCAGCTAATGTGAGCAACAGCAGAATCAGGGGGGAGATCACAGAACAGCTTAGGTGGGAAGACATCCTTGGAAATCATCCAGCCCAACCCTTTTGCTTAGTGTAGTGTGACCAGCAGGCTTCCCAGGACTGTGGACAATTTGGTTTTAGATGACTTCAAAGATGGAGAGTGTGTGGCCACCCTAACAGTAAAAAATCTTTTTGCATCTTAAACCCTCTTCTCCTGTGATCTACTGAGCTACTAGGATATTAATGGGTTTCCATTACTCAGAAAACACGTGTAATTTTAAGACAAATTACTGCAATACCTCCCTTACAGGAGGTGATTTTTTTTTTTAATTAAAAATAATAATAAAAAAAAAGGTTGATTAACAAGAGATGGAAATGGAATATTTTGTAGAACCAAGCATCTCCACACTGAACACCTCTGAAAATGAAGTTATGTCTGTCTTGCAAAGGCTGTACACTATTTTTAACTAATAGATTATGCATGTTTGTTTGTTTTTTTTCAAATACTTAAACTAGGACAAGCATCACTATGGTCATTTTACTGAATTCTAAGTAACACAGGAGTTCATTGCTGTAAGTGCTTTTCCCAGCTATCCTTAAAGCAGTGATGTGTTTCCAATTTTTATAAAGGATGCACTTCAAGTAACTGACTTTCCTTGCCCTGCTGGGTACAGGGTCTTCAGAAAGAGCATCAGAGCTAGAAGCAAAGTGATGTTCATTAAAGCACAAAGGAGTACTTTACTTTTCAGTCTCTGGCTATCAAAACTGGGCCCCACATTTACTGTAAAATATATTTTCTAGGGAAGATGAATGCTCACAAGACATGCCACCAAACACAAGACAATTTAAAAAATAAAACAGATTTCTTCTTCCTTTAGTTCTATTAGGCAATTTCAACTTCTCCCCCCTCCACCCACCCCTCCCCCCCCCCAGTTTTCTTTGATTAAAGAACCAATAGCTTACAAAAGACAATCAGTGTTCTTATTGTTGGGTCAGTCAGGAGCACGAACTATAATGCCTGTTGGTTTGTCTCAAACTCTAGCACAAAGTTTCCAGTAAGATCTCAAATCAAAATTAGAATCAGAATCATAGAATCAGTCAGGGTTGGAATGGACCACAAGGATCATCTAGTCCCAACACCCCTGAAATGGGCAGGGAAACCATACACNGGACACCCTACCCTAGATCAGGCTGCCCACAGCCTCATCCAGCCTAGCTTTAAACACCTCCAGGGATGGGGCCTCAACCACCTCCCTGGGCAACTCATTCCAGGGTCTCACCACTCTCATGCTCAACAACTTCCTCCTCATGTCTACTCTGAATCTCCCCACTTCCAGCTCTGCTCCATTCCCCCTAGTCCTGTCACTACCTCAGAGCCTAAAAAGTCCCTCCCCAGCTTTTTTGTAGGCCTGCTTCAGACACTGGAAGGCCACAATAAGGTCACCTCAGAGCCTCCTCTTCTCCAGACTGAACAGCCCCAACTCTTTCAGTCTGTCCTCATAGGAGAGGTACTCCAGCCCTCTGGTCATCCTCATGGCCCTTCTCTGGACATGATCCAGCATGTCCACATCCCTTTTGTAATAGGGTCTCCAGAGCTGGATGCAGTACTCCAGGTGGGGTCTCAGTAGAGCAGAGTAGAAGGTGAGAATCTCCTCCCAAATTAGGTGCAGAAGCATTAAATATGTAAGAAAAAAATCTGATCTACACTACAATGAGAGAGTCTTGGGACCAAGTCTGCAATTAGATAACAAAAATTTACATGGCAGTATGAAGACTGCCACAAACATTACCTTTCTCTGCAAGTGGACAAGGTGTGGTTCTTTCTCAGCATCTCCTAACATAAATCATCAATTGCTCTCCTCAAAGCAAAGCACTTTTCCTTTGAAAAAGGGTGAGGAAAAGAGCAAGTCTCAACTGGTAGTCCTCTTTCTTAGCAGGCAACTGAAAGGCACCTGCATATGGTGGGGATGTCATACAAGAGCATTCACAGGTTAGAATGAATCCTGAGTGGCCAAAAGGTTATTAAAAGTTAAAAAAAAATCAAGAGAACAGTCTTATGGTACTTAACAGAGCAAGGCAGGAAGCCTGAAATGCAGATCAGAAACTTGAATGTAAAGCTAAGCCAAGAATTTTATAAGGGAATTGTAAGAAGAGGTGGTCATAAACAGGGCAGCCTACAAGAAAAATAAGTTTAATTCAAGCAAATGACATGGACTGGAGGTGGGTGAGAAACAATAACCTCAAGCTAAGGAGATTTTCTGGAGTTTTAAGCATAATTTGCTTTCTATGTATTTTTTACTTCATTTAAAATTGGTTTTAAAAGAATTTAGGTTGAATAGTGGAGGAAGACAGGCTGTAAAATTACTCTCAAAGTAGTTAAAGATGACTCTGCACCGGCTTGGGTTAGAGAGAAACACAGAACATTACTGGAAGATTAAATGGAAAGTGTTACTAGTAAGTACAAACTACATTGCAAAGCAGTGCAAAAGCATATGAAACATATTTAAAAATCCCTAGTCTGGGTTTAACATAGAACTCCATCAGACCAAAACCTTCTCCAAACCTCCCTCCAACCAGACTAAATCCCCGGTGCTCTTTCTAGACTAGTTCAGACTGGCCAGGCCTGAACTGCCCTCCACCTTTGTTCTCCCTCCCCGAGGCCCATCATGGCCACACTACCTAAGCCACGACTGCAGAGTAAAAATGCCAGGAGATTGGAGAGCGTGCCTTCCGTGGGAGAAGAGACTGAAGAAAGAGAAAGTGCTGGACTTACCGACAACTTATATACAGTAAGAGAACAGAATTGTGGGAGTGAAATACCAAAAGATTACAATTTCCTGTCCACTCGTGGACTCTCTCTGTTCCTTTCTGGAGGACCTTAGTGAACTCTATAGTTTTCTTAAGGGCATGACAATATTTAGAAAGTGTATTTTTCCATGCTTTGTTGAGAGTAACCTTGATGTAACAAAGTTCTCAGAAGAGCGGCATTCTACATCCACTACTATGAAGGAATGTAAAGTCTGTATAAATCTACAAGGCATATCTGTTATGTATCAAGACAGGTTTAAAGCACATAAACACACATCTTCCCAAGAATATTAAAAAAAAAAATAAATTATTAAGTATAATCTAATGGGGCATTAATGCAATTCCTGGCAAAACTAGTATGACAGTAGGATAAAGCCTTAAAAGCTTGACAACTGCAAGTTAAAGAACTCAGATCCACTTACCTGTGCCACTTCTGCATAGCAGGATATATTACGGCTGAACGCAGAACAAACTATGCAACAATGCCTGGTGTCACTGCTACTGTATTCACTCACTTACATGCATGTAGATAACTAACTGCTTTGTTCTTACCATATGCAAAATACGGAAAAAGCTAAAATGACTAGAAATGGAATATTTATGATCTTAAACCACCGGGGCTCTAATCTACAGTTCACCATGGGTCTGCGGGTTAAAGACAACAGCCAGCTCTCTGCGCTAAATTCCTCTCATATCCAGTCCATGTTATCTTAAAAAATAACATAGTGCTGTAGGAAGCTTCATATCCAAATGTCACTTGAGCAAAAATAATTGCTCAGTATGCCTCCATTTTTTAATCTGCAAAAGATTATTCAAGAGCAGGGGTTAACTCCTGCCAAGCATTTTTTTCTGCGTTGCAATGTGTAGATCAAAGGGCACTAGAAGCATATCTCTCTCTTTCAAACAAATCCTTTCAGTGAATTATTCCTGTATAATACCATGATAAATTATAAGTGTTATCATCTGAAAAGGCACTAATAGTCTAAGAACAAGTGTAAGGGCTTCCAAAATGCATCCATTTGATTACTTAGAGTTAGTAGTATGAGTCACCAACAGCCAAAAAAAAAAAAAAAAAAAAAGGCTGCTTCAGTGCTGTTTGATGTACTAAGATGGGTGCACTGATTCATTAAGTCAAAGTAGAAGGCAAAAACAAAGGGAGAAGGATGTACTAGAAGCCCACCATTCACACTGCATGGTCTGGGCAAGGCCAAGTGGCTGTCTCCATCTCCTTTCCAGAAAGAAAGTAATGCATCAAAGTGTAGAAAGCTATTGGGTCATGCCCCTGCTGACTCTGCAGCATGCAAAGAAACCCAACTGATTTAGTGAGAGATGGATCTCATTACACTACCTGTAATAGGCACCAATCAGGCATTGCCCAGACTCATTAACAAGCCCCATGAACAGCTGTATCTCCTGCTGCTCACTTCTGTTCTTCCTTAGGGACTTTTCATAATATAGATATTTGAGCCTGAAACTTAGATAAGGGATAGAGAAGGAAGGACAGGAAATTATCTGTTGTTTTTCAAACCTCAGGATTTTTGCCCTTGAGCTTTATCTTTTCTTCAAAATGAAGTGTTTTTGTGCATTGTCTTTCATGAAGTTATGGTCTTCCTGATATCTGACTCAATAATTAATGTGTAAAGTTATTGCTTGCATGCATAATCTCCATCTCTCATGAATATGTGAAGGAGGAAAGATTATAAGTTGTCAAATGCTTCTAGAGCCTCTCTCCATGACAGAATGATAGATCCCTATGCTGTATTTAAAACACAGCTGAATAGATAAAAATAGTGTTTAACTTTTATAGTCATTATGAACCACAGTAATTTATTGAACCCTTCAATCAGTTGAGGAAACAAAAGATTGGGAATGGGTGAATGACTCATTTCTTTTCATGCCATGTGCATTGATGCTCCAGTAACTTGATGATCTGAAGGCTAAATAAGACTGTACAAATGTATCACAGCAATGAAGCAAACAAAACACATCGTAAACAAAAACAAATCAGTGGAAAGCACTGAGGGAAACTCCAGCCACTGGTTGGCTCTTAATTAGTTGTATCTGCAGAATGTGTCTGACATAGTTGGAAAGACTAATGTAGATTGAAATGACTGGGGGGGAGGGGAGGTAATTTCAATAGGAACAATAAGTCTGTGTAAACAGACACAGACATTTCTGCTCCCACAACTTGACCACAGAATATGTGCACATTTTGCACCCTTTCATCTCTTCTCCCAGAAGTTAGGGCCTGTCCATGGAAGAAATTTTGATGCCATGTTAGCATGACACAGTTTGACTGTAACTTCATAGCGTGTATAAATGGAAAGCTGCAATATAAGAGGTACCACCTGCCACGGAAGATCAATTAAGGCAGTAGTTTGAATTAATCTACCCAAACACAAGATATCCCAATGCAGCATAGGTACAGGCAAAACATGAAATCCAAGAATTGCTGTACTAAATTGAAAGCATTAGGATATCTAGTTCTGTCTCCATTCAATGACCATGAAATGTTTTGCAAGATTCGGATTGGATATTCCAAACACCATCTCACAGATTTTGCCATCCCTCACACAAGATCAGTGATGCCTGCAAGATTACATGTGGATCCACATAATAATCTATAGAAAGTTAGATGATAAAAGAGTTTTAACACTTGCTAATTATAACCATCCTTACTTGACTTAGAGTACAGAGAAGCTTGTTTCTTTCCAGGTATCGAAGGGGTAAAGGTTTAGAAGAAAATTTAAAAAGAAAAATAGATAAATAAGTCACTTTTTGCCTCATTCCATTCTCAAAATACTTTTTCCTTCCCCAAAGGAAACCAAAGAACAATTAGAAAAATTGCTTCAACACCTTCAAGTGAAGGTAAAAAATTTGAAAGAGATGTTGGCAGTTCTTGTCACCTTCTAACGATGAAAATACAATCATAAACAGGGGTGCTGTTATGAATACAACCATAAATAGGAGGTCTTATACATAATTTCAGAGATACTGATGCTGTGGATTGAACTGGAAATGTCCTTGACATTGATACATTTGCTCTATGAACTTGTGAAATTAAGCTAATCTTTTCAGCTGCTATAAAAGTACTTTCTTTAAAATATAATTATGCAAGACTGCATTTTATTTTGAAAAATTTCCTTTTCCTTACAGAATCCCAAAGTCTTCTTTGAAGCAGCTGACAGAAACTTCCAAGGTGTGAATAAAAATATTAGCTAGAGTGTTGAAATTTCTCATTCAGATACCAAATCTGGCCTAGTTACTATAACTGCCCAATATTTCATTTTCAAAAGCCCAATCATACTAAGCAGAAAGCCACACAAAGAATTCCTGACAGTAAATATGAAGTGAGCAATAAAAGTATGGTGCAAGCTAATTAATCTGTGTTTTTTTGAAATATTATTCAACACCAGTAGTTACTCTTCGTTGTTTCGCTGATGTAGTAGGCAATTAGAAAGGTTACTGAGCTCCACTATGGGCAATGAAAGCAGGTGTCATTCAATATTTCAGACTAAAATATCAAAATATTATTTCATGTTATTTTAAAGTATTTTATTATGTATTTCTTACTGAGGATTACCAAGTTTCACAATAAGACATATACTTTGTTGAATCTCAGAGCAGAGAAAGTGACGTTATAACTGATGACGCAGAAATCAAGAGAACGATTAAAAATTCTCAGCAAACACTGAGCCTGAGAAGGCAGTGTTCCCTTTTTATTTCCCACATGCCATTATTCATTGTCAACAGAACAGAATGGTCCCTGCTTAGACAAGAAGCCTCTTCAGACAAGAGGCTTCACCTGTTGCCACACAGGGACACAGTTCTTACAGAAATACTGCTGCCAGACCAGAGGTACTAAGAGAATACAAATTATCAGGGAATAATTGAAACCAAGCCTGAGATAACTGGTGAATAAATATAGAGCCTAAACATAAACCTCAGTTTATTTTATTAAACACATAGACACAACAGAATCATTAGCTCAACATTATGCATCTGGTCTCACACTAATAATGTATTTATGTATTTTTCAAAACCCACCATGCAGTATTGTTATGCTTTCTTAACACTAACCTGGTGTCTTTGAAGGCAAACACTAAGAGAATTAGAAACACTGTTTTTTGAGGCCTTTTGGAATGGAGAACAGGTCCAACTCATCACATCCTTGTTATCCAGAATATCATCACNGGGGGGCAGGGAGAGGTGAGAAATGGGGAAAAGTTTTAAAGTCTCAATTATTCAATTTATTCTCTATTAATAGGTCATTGCTTGAACTTAAGTGATCTATTGTTACCCACGAAAAGAACTATCCTTAACCTATCTTTTGTTGTTTTTTTTCCTAGAATGCGAAGTTTAACTGCATTGTATTGTTGCAAAGAAAAATACAAAAGTAGAATAGAATAGAATAGAATAGAATAGAATAGAATAGAATAGAATAGAATAGAATAGAATAGAATAGAATAGAATAGAATAGAATAGAATAGAGCCAGGTTGAAAAAGACCTCCAAGATCATCCAGTCCAACCTATCACCCAGCCCTATCCAACAGCACTTAGTTTTTTCTTCAACACCTCCATGGATGGTGACTCCATGGAGTCAAGAAAAGACTGGATAGTCTTTTCTTGAACACCTCCATGGATGGTGACTCCACCACCTCCCTGGGCAGCCCAATCCCCTCACCCAGGTCATCAATAAGGACACTGAACAAGAGACTATATAACTCTTAGTGTTGCTTAAAAAAAAAAAAAAAAAAAAAAAAAAAAAATAANCAAAAAAAAAAAAAAAAAAAAAAAAAAGTATAGAAATAGAGGAGGGGAAAAAAATATAGAAATTTATGTATTTAAATTTGTTTAACACATACTAAAAAAAAAAAGTACAGTGCAATGGCTACATTTCTTGATGATCCTAGTTCTTTTAATGAGGCACCAAGTAAAGAACTCATATTACCATGAAGAAGTTAGTTATGAATAAATATTTGAAAAGCATTGGCAGTTTGTGCTTCTACCTGTCTGGATCAATCAGACCAGGCATTAGTAATCACTCTCCTCTCCTAGTACATGAGTGGGAATACCATCATTAACCAAAGTTTGGGGTAATGGCTTTTGTTTTTTGTTTGCTTGATTTCATCTTTATTAAGGGTAACTACAAATTGATAAATTAATTAAATTAGCATATGTATAGATAAATATAATAACACAAATAAAACTTATTTTTCCTGAGATTGAGGTTTGATGACCATAAATTTTTGAATGTGGGAACAGGGAAAATTTTGTCCTGCTTCCAAGTGGGCGAGTCCCACCTGCAGCCCCACCTCCACACCTCCACTCCAATCCCACCACTTTGCCACCTGCACTGAGTGCAGAGGAGAATAGAATGGATATTTTCCCAGTATTTGTTCAATTTCCTGCACTCATTTGAAGATCCATTTTCCACTATTTGGAGGGATTTGTTTGTTTGTTTTGTGGGGTGTGGGGTTTTTTTGTTTGCTTGTTTCTTTGTGGGTTTTTTATATGTTTTTGTTTGTTTATTTGTTTTTGTTTTTTAACTGCTTCACTGCTGAGCTGTACATAGCTATTCAGGTAGTGCAGGAACACTTTACCTTGCCCTAAAGGTTTCTACATTCTTCCCTCACTATTACCAAAGTAGATTTTAAATACTGAGAGACTATTTACATGATACATTGATTGTATGTTTTGGGTTTTTTAAATTATTTATATAATGCTTTTCACTTTAAGCATTTCTTCTATTAGGCAAATTACATTATATAAATATATATATAATTAA
This sequence comes from Psilopogon haemacephalus, assembly GCA_013396835.1. Taxonomy (NCBI): domain Eukaryota; kingdom Metazoa; phylum Chordata; class Aves; order Piciformes; family Megalaimidae; genus Psilopogon; species Psilopogon haemacephalus. The sequence goes on along the minus strand of VWZI01020592.1, from coordinate 57,471 downwards.
TATGGAAAGTCATTGAAACTTCTTGAAGAAATTTATATGTAATTATCTCCTCACAAGCATTTATTTCAGCAAATGAAGGCCCCCCAGAAGCCCTTCTACATGTAAAACTACATAGAGAATACTCAGTAGATCTCAAGCATATTAGCCACGCTGAAATGCCAGTCTTGCGAAGTTTTATGCACAAGGTATTTGGGATTATGGCAAAGGGGGTTAGAAACTGCAACATATTATCTGTAAAATATACAGAGTGTGTTTCCTTTACAACCACACAACCCTTACTGACAAAATGTTGCCATGTGAAGACTGCAATCAAGTCCCTGATTTATTTACTTGCTTCTGGAAGGTGATTGAAAAATTCTGCTGGTCTACTTAGCTAAACTTTGCCTTAAAGTTAAAAAAAAAAAAAAAAAAGTATCACTTGAAGTACAAATCTTTAAGATTTTAGATGGGCACAAGTAAGAAAATTAAGTTTATTTTTGAGTGTTCAAAAATCACGGTGCTTATAGTCATCCACCTTATCTATAGCTAACTGGTTCACCATTGGAAATCTAAGCATGTTAATCCTCCCATAAACCTTGCTGTTATAGAAGGTAGAATAGATGTTTTTCTAGCTCATAAGAGATAGCTGTCACACCCCTCTGTAAGGGTAGAAATTTTTAAAATGCATTTTAAGCAGAACAAATAATCACCACACTCCATTATCTGAAGGATCTATTGCTTCGCAAACCTATTAAAGGAAGCTTACAAGACTACGTCACCTTGCTGACTCAGTGCAGTCAATGTATAATACTCTGAAGAGTATAATGTGGACAAAATGGAATAAAATCAGGAAATGTCACATTACCAGATTTCTGGTGATATGAGCAATTTCCATTGGGAAACGAACCGCATTTACCACCTTGAAGAGAACTCTCCAGAAACACAGCTAAACTTTTCAGATGGCAAAAAGACGGCCAACATACAATTATGTATCAGTAGGCACTATTTATAAGGTCATTTAGTGTGAGTAATCATTTACATGTAAATCATCTCAGATTTAATTTAGGTATCATTTATCACTGGCTATGTTTGCATGTCCTAAATCTAGCTGAACAAACCCCATCACATCAGGTTTCACAGCTCTTTGCTTTAAAGAAAATAATTTTAAGAATTCATAAATTAAATACAGAAGCTGTTGAATGGGACAATGACCTCTAGTAGATCACTTATTTCTTTCTATCTATAGATGCTTATTAGATCATCCCTGAAAATTCAATATCCATGTAGTGGGTTTGCAGTGACCTGCCCCCCCACCTTTTAGAACCCCGGCTAAAACTCAGAAAAAACACACTGGAAGTTAATAAANCCCCCAGCTTTATCTCACCACTTGATGATGCTGCAGATAAGCTGAAGATCGGTCAGAAAGATTAGTGGCAGGAAGGAATGAATGGTTTTAGTAATTTTACTCTGAATTAGTTCAAAGGCAGAGAGACAAAGGAAAGAAGCTGGTGAAGCCTGCCTGGGACCCAGAGCCGACTGAACTACGCAAGCACACTGGCTTATCTGGATGTTTTGGGAACATTCTAAAACAACCTTCTTTCTTCTTTCTCATTCAAAACTGGGTGAAGGGACATAGTGTTTAATTTCTCACTCTCAGGCAGCAGTCTAATTTCTCACACAAATTCTCCAATTAGCTCAAACCAACACAATCCAAAAAATTATCTACCTGATCTCAATAGAAATGGATGCCACTTGCAAATTTACACAAATACAAACTTCTTACCCAAAAGACTGATGATCCCTTAAAGACACTCATCAGTCTCACTGTGCTCAACATCAGGAATTAGACCTTTTCTCTGAAATTTTTGTGACCTACTGTTAATATATTCACTGAGATGACCGGAGAACTGAACTGTAGTTAATGCCTGAAGCTGGCATGCTAGATAATTCTACAAGTGATAGATTATTGCAAATCTTGCTTTGATTTAGATACAACTGTTCATCATTACACACTTCATTTCAGACCTCAGGAGAACCTGTATTAATGTTAATGAATGCATTTATATTCTTAATGTCCTTCCTTCTGTTTCTTCAGTGCTGTTTTTCCCCATCCTTTGCTTAGTTGCCACTGACACCAAAGAACTATTAAGGCTTAGGAAGTTAAAAAGCCATATTTACGCTTATGATTTAACTGTTCATCATTCCACATTTTTTTTTTCTGAGTTAATTACTCAAAATGCTTAATAAAGTAATCACTGGATGTTTATTATTTAATTACTATTAATCTATATCCTCATAAAAAACAGGCAAGTATATTTCTGACTATAACATTATTCTGATATCTCTAGACAAAACCTGTCACCTAAGACTAATAATTGTAAGATGCCAGTAAAGAAATTTTTCATATCATACATATGAGACCAAGAGACCTCCAAGGTGATTATTTCTTACAAATATTTATATTATATGGTAACCAATGGTGAATCACATTCAAACTGTTAATAGATCAGTGCTAAAGGCTACAGAAAGGTATTTAGAAATATCTTTGAATCTGTGTCATGAAATAAATAATAGCTAATACAAAACAATATTCATACTCTTCAGACTAACTAAGCCATTCATTCTACAAGCAAAAGACTAAAAATAAAAGATCAGCATATTTCTCGCTTACAGCAACATCATTTAAGTATTAAAACATGCTGACACTATGAAAACAGAACTAATTACTCATTTGGGTACAAGCCCAAAAAATGTAACTAGAAGTAAAAATTTGAATGAAAAGATCCAGAATTTAAAACATTTTCATGCCAACTCATGTTAATTATAATGTCAATAATGATAAAAAGAGATTCTTAGCCTGTGCTTTTTGATAAAGGCATGGATTAAGAATGACTACATCAAATTTACTGATCACAACAAAGATTAAGCTGTGCCTCCAGTTCAATCTAACATATAAATGGCTAAGAGAATTCCAGTACACCATTACATACAGAAAATTATGTTTGCATACGTTTGTGATATTTCTGGTTGCTATTAATTCTTTTTACTTTCAAGATCCACTTAAAGTTATAGGGAACTTTAAAGGGTGGAAGATATTTTAAGCCATTCCTTGAATATGCTCTAGCAGGTGTTTGGAATAAAACTCCAAACCTCTGTGCAGTGAGGGATAAATTTTACTCCTTCACCTATATTGAATTTATGGCAAAGTAGTATTTGGAACAAATCTATGTACAAGCATCTTGCTAAAGCAAGGAACATTTCCAATGAAGACTGGGTAAATGGAATAATCTCTGGGTAGCAGAGCATTTCTGATGACCTCAGTATTCCTTTCTTGGGCATTTAGTCCATAATCACAAACATAATTAAACCAATTTTGTTCTTACTTTTATTCTCCACTAGCTTTCAGCTTGGTCCTCATAACTACAGAATCATGACAACAAACACCACTGCAACCAGGGCTCTGCATACATGAGCTCTGATTGCCCTAGGAATAATAGATTATTTTCCAGTGAGAAAAAATGTGCAGTAAATTAAAAAAAAAAAGTCCTTTGTTTCTTCAATACCACAGGGTGCAAGCCTATGTAGGTCAGCTGACCTACTGGGAAAGAGGGTTCTTCAAATCAATTCTTCAGCTTGACACAGCTATATTCTACTAACAACTGAAAATCACTGCAATTCAAAGACTAGGTTTAGAACTTACTCTATTACTGAATTGATTACTTACACTTATTAGTGATGAGAAATAAATATATGTTATCTGCAAAGTGTGGGACGTTTGGTAGCACCTGCTCCAATTAGAGAAGGCTCATGTGTCCAGAATCTGAGAGGCTGTTGCTCACACCTTGAGCTCATCTCTGGTTAAACAGTGGCTGTACGGGCATAATGCCATTGAGTTTGTTTGCATGCAAAAGTACATCAGCTCAAGAGTACAGTATTCCAATATCCCAGCTGTGGTCACTAGACTTCTAGTGCACACACCTTCAGGAGCATACTGTTCTTGCCTATGGGTTGGTGCCTATGAAATAAACATATAGCATATGCAAAAGCCACAAGTATCAATGTCTGGATTATGCAGTGGAATATGTAATTCGTTTTGAAAGGAACTGATCTTGAAATATCTTCAATACTTCAGTTGCTCATTTATCATTGCAATGGTCATAGATTCCAATATGACTAACAGATTGAAAATATTCAGTGAGTAGACCTCTCATCTCAATATCAAATGAAAATGGTCAAAAGATTTCTGGTGCCAGTGTACATATCATTAACTTTAATGGGGTTTGGATTAAGTACTCAAAAGGAGGGGCGGGGAAGGAAAATAAACAGACACCACCAAAATCCTGTTTCTGAGCTATAAATCTCACCTGAATTCAGGTTGCTGGGTTGTTTCCTCAGCTCTGCCACAAGTCATTAGAGCTCTACTACAGGGGAAAAAAAAAAAAAAAAGCCTGTAGTCTAGGTGTTGGAGACAGTAAGCAACAGGGCTGACATAAAACTCTTTAAGAAGTTTTCATGAATGAAAGTAATAATATTAAAGTCTAAGCTCTCCATTCCACTCCCAAAAGAGGAAAATAAAAATCCTTTCCTCTCCCTCACCTGAAATAAAAGTAAAAATTACTAAATCAGTTGAGTTACATTATTACATGAATCTGAAGTTACTTCCATTTTTAAAAAATAAAACAAGAAAAAAATTGCTGTGTTTAATTGAAATAAGGAATTTTGATGAAATATTTTAAAGTAGCATATACATATGATTTCCACAAATATTCTGAAAAGCAAATGTCAATCAGCCTTCCTTCACAAAAAAAAAAAATACCAACAAATGTTTCAAATTGTAGGTTATTTAGTTAATATAAAGAATGCCATCTACTGGCAATAACAATATGTAGCACTATTTGCAAGCTAGGCGTGGAAAGGTTGCCACTTCCATGCACTAAAAATGAGTCCAAAGGTCATTTAAGAAGAGAAATCTCCAATTTTGAAACTAGATGTTCCAGATCTCTCTTAAATGTCTGTTTTTAATCATTGCCTTATGTCTGGAAACAAGTCCCTGCTAGGAAACAGCAAGCCAGGTCCATGATCGGAAGAAATTTCAGAAGAAATTTTGTGCACATGCCCTATGGCCTTATAAAGAAACACAGTGCTGACATAGTTACAAGATGAACACCTTCCACAATGAGAAGAAAGGCACGTATGGCAAGAAACAGTATGACTTAACTTCCAGAGCTGGTCCAAAATTATGATTTAATCAAGAGTGGGTTTTTTTGGGGGGGTCATGTATAGCTTTTTTGGCCTTCTGAAGTGTGATTTAGATGACAAACTAAAAAGAACACAAACAAAGACAAAATATCAGACTTTGCGTGTGCCATAAAATAATTTTCTTAACAGAACTGACAAAGCTGTCTGCTGAAAGTGTTCTGTGCACTCAACAGATTAAGATGGTAAGAAAAGGGCAGAACATTTGAACCCGTGGGCCTATTACAAAAAATGCAGCAGTTCCTGTAAAACAAATGCATTAATGGTATTTAGGGAATGAAAATGACATAACATATTAGAGCAATTTCTAGTTACTCTTTATGAAACACTGTCTCAGAAGAACTACAACTTCTGAGACCAAAAAAAAAGAGAGCTAGAAGGACACTTAGCCAGTAATTTCTCCATATGAAGACTGGCTTTCAGTCTGATATTTCTTGATGTTGAACTGTCATTGACCTTTGCACTATCTTTTGCCAAACAACTTCACCGTTGAGTTACCTCCCAATATTTCATATTGATATTTAAATTTACATCTAATAAAGAATTCAGAAGGTATCTAGGCTCTTTGTTGCTAAATATACTTCCCTTTTTTTCCACTGATAACTGCAAAAACTCTCATTGAGAGATTAGAAGCCTGTATACTTCCCCTTAACTTCACTTCTCTCCAGGTTCCTTGCTTCCAGTTGAAAAATTTAGTCCAGTCTGTATTCAGTTCTCATAATGCACAAATCTCTCTAGAGGTGTTTGAAAGCAGGGAAACAATTCCACATATCTCTCTCATGGAGCTTATGTTATCATTTCAGTTTCCTACTCAAAGCAGCAATGCAACTGTTTGCAGAATTACAGGTAAGAAAATACCTTAAAATCACTATCCATATAAAAACATTGCTGAGTTTTATCAGTGTTTGATAGACCTTTAAAATACTGAACAACTACTTTTCTAAACAATATCTATTTAATGCCATTCTTACTTAATAGCAACTCAAAAGCTTCCTGTTTTAGCTTCTTCAGAAAAAAATGAGTCAAATGTTACATGTTTTTGTAAGATATTCCTTTTTTTTCAAATGAATAACACCATTGTTAACTGTGCAAACTCAATAAGCAACCTCAAAAATATGTATAGAAGAACTTCAGTTTAGATATTGACATCGTATCAATTTAAACTCAGCATTTGCTTAAAGTTACTTTAAAAAGAAAAAACCTCACACACAGAAAAAAAAAAAAAAAAACAAACACAAAAAACAACAATACCAGAACCCAAACAAACAAATAACACCTTAGAGCTGTACCCAGTGGAGTCCCCCAAGGATCAGTGCTGGGTCTGGCGCTGTTCAACATCTTCATCAATGACATTGATGAGAGGACAGAGTGTCTACTTGGCAAGTTTGCTGATGACACCAACCTGGGAGGCTTGGCTGATACAGCTGAAGGCTGTGCAGCCATCCAGCAAGACCTGGACAGACTGGAGAGCTGGGCACAAAGAACCAAATGAGGTTCAACAAAGACAAATGCAGAGTCCTGCATCTGGAGAGGAGTAATAAATTGCACCAGTACAGGCTGGGAGGTGATCTGCTGAACAGTCCTGTGGAGAGGGATCTGGGAGTCCTGATGGATAACAAGTTATCCATGGGACAGCAATGTGCCCTTGTGGCCAAGAACGCCAATGGGATCCTAGGGTGTATTAAGAAGAGTGTGTCCAACAGATCAAGGGAGGTTCTCCTCCCCCTCTACTCTGCCCTGATGAGACCCCATCTTGAATACTGTGATCAGTTTAGGGCTCTCCGGTTTAAGAGGGACAGGGACCTGCTGGAGAGCATCCAGCATCCTTGTAGCCAGAGGGCTACAAGGATGATTAGGGGACTGGAGCACTGCCTTATGAGGAGAGGCTGAGGGACCTGGGGCTTTTTAGTCTGGAGGAGAGAAGGTTGAGAGGGGATCTAATAAATGTTTATAAATACGTGAAGGCTGGGGGTCAGGAGGGGAGGGACAGGCTCTTCTCACTTGCTCCCTGTGATAGGACAAGGAGCAATGTGTGTAAGCTGCAGCACAGGAGGTTTCACCTCAACACAAGGGGGAATTTCTTTACTGTAAGGGCCACAGAGCACTGGAACAGGCTCCCACAGAGAGGTTGTGGAGTCTCGTCCTCTGGAGACTTTCAAGGCCCTTCTGGATGTATTCCTCTGTGGTCTGAGCTACATTGTATGGTCCTGCTCTGTCAGGGGGGTTGGACTCAATGACCTCTTTTGGTCCTTTCCACCTCTGACATCCTGTGATCCTATAACCTCCAAAACAACAGCAAAAACACTTTTGTTCCTTTGTTCCTCATGGGAAATCTTACGTACTTTGAAAATTAGATTCACTGCCTCAATAAATTACTGCTGTAGTCTTTTTCTGACTCTTACAAATATCTGTATCTGTAGTATATCAGTCAGTGTTCCATCCAAAGCTGGCAAACTGTTCCCTGGAATTTAACAAATTTAGCACTAAAAATTTAGCAAATTTAATAATGGTATAAACATGCAAGACCCTATTTGTATATCAGAAAAATAAATCAATAAAGTTTTCATCGTTTTTTTATAATAGCATTCCTCCTTACAGAATTTAAAGGACTTTTAAATCTTTATACTTACATACTTCAGATACATTATACTGATATGCAGTTATCATGAGAGTGCAATAACTCATTCTACACCATAAGCATGACATAGCAAAATACTTGATGAAAAATAGCAAACTCCTTAAACAAGAAACTATGAGACAGACAAGAAAATAAGCACTGATATGGCTAAAACCAGGTTAGAGCTAAAACCAGTTACTGAAAAAGTGCTGAGTGTCGTGGAAAGTTTGACTCCTAAAATTATGCCATGAAGCTCAGGCTTTCTTTCCAAAAAGCAAATTATGGAAAACAGCACGTCATGGTATTCACCAAAAATTTGAACCCTTCCAATTCTTAGAATAGAATAAGCCAGGTTGGAAGAGACCTCCAAGGTCATCCGGTCCAACATATCACTCAGCCTATCCAATTAACTAGACCATGGCACTAAGTGCTCCATCCAGTCTTTTCTTGAACACCTCTGTAGTGGTTTAGGGAGTTACCTGCCCCCCCCTCCCCNAACCAAACCCCCCTACCGCCTTTCCCCCCTTCCCCAGTCTTATCTCACCACCAATTGATGCTGCAGATAAGCTGAAGTAGATTGTCCAGGGGGTTAGTAGGAAGGAGTTAGTAATTTTACTCTGAATTAGCTACCAAGACAGAGAAAAAGGAGAACATGCTAGAAGAGCAGCCACAGCCAGCACAGACACAAGCAGTCTGCCAGTCTGGTTGTTTTGAGAACAGTTCTTAAAACAACTTTTTTTCTTTCCTCAGTAAAACTCGGTGAAGTGACACACTGTGTTTCTCTCTCTCAGCCAATAGTCTAATTTCTCACTCAAATCCTCCAATTAGCTCAAACCAACACAACCTCCAGGGACAGTGACTCCACCACCTCACTGGGCAGCCCATTCCAATGGCAAATCACTCTCTCTGTGAAGAACTTCCTCCTAATATCCAGCCTATACCTCCCCTGGCACAACTTGAGACTGTGTCCCCTTGTTCTGTTGCTGGTTGCCTGGGAGAAGAAACCAACCCCCATCTGGCTACAACCTTCCTTTAGGTAGTTGTACACTACCTAGGAGGTCACCCCTGAGTCTCCTCCTCTCCAGGCTAAACAACCCCAGCTCCCTCAGTTTCTCCTCATAGGGCTTATGCTCCAGGCCCCTAACCAGCTTCATTGCCCTTCTCTGGCAGTTTTCAGCTTTAAAATGGCTTCCACTGGAATTTTCAGGTATTTAAGTAAAAAAAAAATAAATTTAAAAAAAATCACAAATTAATCACAAAAGAAAGAAATCAGACTAGTCAGCCAACCCAGAAATCTATTGAACTTCTGTCATATTATACAAAATCAATTTTGTGACAGTACTGATTGATTTATTTCACACAAGGTCTTGGAGAAGGCACAGACCACAAAACAGCTTAAGAATAGACAATGGGTCCTTAGCAAAGTTTGATGAAAACTCTTTTCTTTCTTTCATTTTTTCTTGTGACTGCATAGATACCACACCAACCACCATGCAGAAAGGTCAATCTTAATTATTGTAACAACAGTACAGTATTTAATAGTTGCCTCTTTACTAGTTAATTAAATGGTTTGAGGACTGTTTCCTGGCACTGAGGCCAATTGGCACAAAGAGCTGGCATCCATAATACCAAGCAGTCTTTTATGAAGGTGGTCTCATCCAGACTGCCTACTGGGACCAGTCATTAGCCACACTAAATCCTGAACTGTAAGCAGGATATGTTTGGAAGGAATGCAATCTTGCATAGGGCAGAAGTGGGCCAGTGACTGTTCTAACTATCTGACACCACAGGCAAGCAAACTGCAGTGCCTGGGTATTATTTATAGCTGCTAAAACAGCCCAAACAACTCCATAAGCTACAACAAGATATTAAAA
>VWZI01020592.1:36004-47675 GCA_013396835.1 Psilopogon haemacephalus | reverse complement strand
ATTAAAAAAAAAAAAAAAAAAGGACTAATATCACAGCAAAGAACCTCATGCAGATTTCTATTAATTTTATTTGTGCAAATATGCCCATCTAAGAGTTAGCCTTCTCTCTAACAGCAGGAGGGGAAAGTATGAACCATGACAATTCATGAGAAACATGGAAGAAATGGGCAAATTCCTTCTAATGTAGAGATACTGTCATTCCACTGAGAACAAAGGCTGAAGTATCTCACATTTTGACATCTAAGTTCAAGAGATGAACCTTACTTGTAACATCCTGCAGTGTTTACAATAGCTTATGATATACGGTATATTTAACATGACTTGACTTTGGGTTCCCTCCCCGTAGGCATCTCTGGAGTTAAATGCAAATGGTCTGTTATCTATGCACTAGTCCGTTCTGTGTTTCCAAAGCCAAGCTGAGTCAAGTAATAATGTTTCATTATACTCATATTTGTTATGGGAATGAGTAAAATTTTTGAACAGTAGAGGTCTTCTCATTTTTTGCTGTCCTGTACAACTTCATGACTTCATATTTGGTATTTCTCCTGATCAACAAGCTGTGAAATCTGATCGGCTCTTGCACATGAACATGTGCACACTTCTGAATTGCTTCTTTTTTCCCCCAGCAGAGACTCTCTTGGAATGTCTCTTGTTACTGTGATCAAACTGCAAATATTTGATACACCAAAGTTATGATAGAGAAAAGGTACTTAAGCATGCTTTTTTTTTTTTTTAAACAGCTGCTATACTTCCTCAAATGTAAATGAACCTGCACCCACCTCTAATGCTGTATGCATTGCAGAAACATTCCTTCATACAATTACACTTGCACATTTCCATGAATAACTTTTTTTTCAGCAGTGTGAATTATTCTCTGCAAGTACTCAAGACATGTGAAAATCCTGACTATGTCAGACAATTCTTGAAGTGAATCAAAATAGGATGACATCTTGGAGCAGCAAACATTTTATCTAATTTTAAAACCATCATTAATTTTAATTGACTATATCTTCTCTGACTGGAAAGAATACCTTGTGTTCTACTTTCTTTAAAATTATTTTGGTATATTAAAATAGTATTTAATTTTTGTTAGGTATGGTTCAGCAGAAATTAAAGAAATTTTATCTTAAACCTCTGACTTACTGCCCAAGTGTATGCAGTTTCTCCATCTAGCATTGACAAAAATATATTCCCAGCATCCACCAAAAGAACTAGGAGGGATTGGAGCAGGACTAGAGGGAATGGAGCAAAGCTGGAGGTGGGGAGATTCAGATTGGACTTGAGGAAGAAGTTCTTCACCATGAGAGTGGCGAGGCTCTGGAATGGGTTGCCCAGGGAGGTGGCTGGGGCCACTTCCCTGGAGGTATTTAAGGCCAGGCTGGATGAGGCTCTGTACAGCCTAATCTAAGGTAGGGTGTCCCTGACCATGGCAGGGGGGTTGAAACTAGATGATCCTTTTGGTCCCTTCCAACCCTGACTGATTCTATGAGTCTATTCTATGATTCTAACTGGTGTGTTGTGGGTCTATGTGCCACTCACTATCCAAGCAAAGGAAAGCAACAGACTAGACAAAAGCTTCACAGGAAGCCTGGCACAAATGAGTGTCAGTTCATTCTTTGATTAGGTAATGGTAATTATGGTAATGGCAGCAACAGACTACAGGGAAATGTTATAAAATCGACAGCCTGCTGCAAAGCAAAGCACTTGCAAGTATCTATTTATGCAAAGCTTGGCCTGAACTTTTTGAATACTGTCTCCTTTCACTTATGGACAGCATAAACTGGCCTGATAACTTCTGAGTGAGATCTGTTACATATTACTAACATGGTAAATTCATCTAACATACATTCATCTACAGATATACATCTCACTTGAATGGAAAGAGAACAGGCACTATTGAAACTTTAACTGAAATTCTCACACCACACTGTGGGAAAACTATGACTTCTTATGTATGCTTTTTTCAGCAATAAAAAACTCAGCACTGGAATTGCTATTCAATAAATTAAATAAATTATGGCAATTTTTTTGTTACTGTTGTTGTTTTGTTTGATATCATTGTTGGGGGGAGGAGGTGGCTTTTTGTTTGTGCTTTTTTTTTTTTTATTTTGCCTTCTAAACAAGATCCCAAGCTCGGTCAATTGAAAAAAAACAGAGGTGCCTGAAAAAAAGGTCAACTATGTCAGGAGATACACTAGCAACCACTGAATAGTGACATTTAGAAAACAGCAAGAGACTCCTACCAACTGAAAATGGGAAGGTACAGGCTAAAAACAATTAAGTAAGACTGGGATACAGAAGAGAACTAGTTCACAGTGAAAAGGCAGTGCTGGCCTTCGGGTTATTTCACAGATGCCTTTCATAAGTGAAAAAGGTTTTCTTTGCTAGAGGAAGAATTACAGTCCAGGGAACAAGACCAAGGAAGACCACATAATATGTAGAAGGAAGTTTGCAATGTCTCCAGAGATGGTAGCAATCCAGAAGCACTGAGGGAATAAGAGGGATCTTTCATGTGGCTAATACTTACAAATCACTAGAAAAACACATTCTTCTGTGAGTTGTGAAATTTCAAGTCCAATTTTTCACATAGTTATGCCTTTCAGCAACCTACCCATTCCTAACAGTCAGATCAACCCAACATAAATCCATGCCTCCAAACATACTCCAATACCCATATGCCTTATTAGAAAGACAATTACTTGTATAGATTTGCCCTCTAAGAAAAAAAAAATTAACCCCCCCCCAAATCTAAAACAAACAAATAAACAACCAAAAAACCCAAACAAAAAACCATGCTGCAGTTTTCACCAGTGGAAGCAGAACACAGAATCTTGTCTCTTAAGACATTCCAATAAAGCCTTTTACAGACTGATTTCTTTCTTCTGGTCATCTCAGAAATGAAACCTAAAGCTAAGCTGAATGACTGATCAGAGCAAGGAAACACAGCCCTTTCCTTTCCTAGCCTGTGAGCAGAAAGACTGCAAAGCCAAACCAAAACACATCAGGTTTCAAAATTCTGAAACAAAATGACTGGTAGTAATCTGTGCAAGAGTTACTTATTTCGCTGTTATTTCCTAACAGGTGAAGCTATATGCTGAGGTTTAATAGCCATTAATATGATGAAGAGGGCTGACATACAACAAAGCCAACTGGTTGCTTTTCAAATTTCACAGCTGTAGGTATTCTACAGTCACGGTAGGAGTTCTAGCCACTCTGTGGAATTGTTTCTGTTCTCTTTGGTACATAAACTTTAAAAAGAGCAAAGATAAGCACTTAGAAGTAACACATTCCACAGAATGGACATTTACACAGTTGTATTCTAATCTCTTCAAAACTGTGTAAGAAATCAAAGCTGATTGATTGCAAGGTATAACATACATAAGTCACATCATAGATTCAGGGAAAGGGCTTCCAGAGGTTCAAGAGCCCCAGATCCCACCCAAACCAATTCCATTAGAGCAGATTGCTCTTTCCTGTGGCCCCCAGACTTTTGAAAATCTCCAACAATGGAGATATCTGATTTTTCATCCATGAGTATCCCCACACCTTTCTCCACAGGGTTACTCTCAGTCCATTCAATCTAATTTCTTTATTGATACTAGGCATTTCTCCAGCTCAAGTGCAGAAGCTTGCACTTTGCCTTTTTAAATTTTATGGTGTTCATGTGGGCCTCCTTAAGCATATAAAGGTCCCTCTGGATGGCATCTTTTCTCTCAGTCATATCAACTGCACCACTCTGCTTACTGTCATCTGCAAACTTGTGGCTTCACTCAGTCCTCTGTATAGATCTTTGATAAAAATATCAAGTATGTATTGGTCCAGCTACATACTCTTTAAGGACACCAAACATTACTGGTTTCAATTTGCACATTGAGCCATTGACTCTTTGAACATGACCATCCAGATAATTCCTCCTCCTTCTAACAGTCCCTCTATCAAACTTGTCTCTCTCCAACTTATAGGCAAGAATGCTGGGGCAAACCATTTTAAGGTATTAAGACCTTATGGAATTCCAGGTAGCTGGCATCTGTATCTCTTTGTCCACTGCTGCAGATGCTCTATCATAGAGGGCCATTAGTTTACTCATGCACAATTTGCCCTCAGTGAGGCCACACTGGCTGTCTAACTTCCCAGTCTTCAAATATGCTTTGACCTGTCTTTCAAGTGGATCTGCTCTATGATCTTACCAGGCACAGAGGTGAGACTGACAGGCAGGTAGTTCCCAGAGTCCTCTTTTTAACTATCTTTAAAAATAGATGCAATGTTTCCCTTCTTCCAATCACAGGGGACTTCATGTGACTGACAAAGCATTTAAAATAAAACTTGCAGTGGCATGGAAACATCATCTGCCAGTTCCCTTACAACCCTGGGATGCTTCTCATCAGATCTCAGGGACTTCTGTATGTTCAGGTTCCTCGGGTGATCTCAAACCTTATCTTCTACAGTGAAAAGGATTTCATTTCTTCATCTCTGCCTTGAGGTTCAGGAGCTGTAGGGAAAAATATCCTAGATTACTTGCACTAAGCTCCCTTGATCTGCCATCAGACAATCAAGGTGACTGAAATTGCCTCTGATTAGCAAGGCAATTGATAATTTGAAAAAATCAGCAAGGCAATCCTGAGGCTTCCTTCAGCTGTCTAGAGAAGGCTTCGCTTGCATTCTTTCTTGATCAGGTGGTCTGTAGCTGACACCTCCTACACAAATCATTATATAGGAATATATAATGTATGAATAATTGCATAAACATATCATGCATAAATAATTGTGCCTCCCTCTTGCATATCCACTTAAAAATCAGATTTTTTTTTTTTTGGTCTATCACTGCCTTTCTTACAGCGAGAAAAATTAAAAGATACTGGAATTTTAAAATGCTATACTGAAAAAGAGCACATGAACTTACTCTCACTGCAAAGTGGTTGTTACTCTGCCAGCCACAGATGTAACATTTAAACATTCCTCTACTCTACTATATCTCACAGTCCAAATACCCAATTAATATATAGAGGCACATACAAAGCCTGAATCAGAGAAGTGGTTCAAAACCAGTAAACTACTGATAGACAAACCAGGAGGTGTGTGATGTAACTATGTATCTGTATATTTAACTTTTAGACTTCAACAGACTATAAGCAGAGCTGGGAGTGCCATTCCAGCATGTAAGGGTATACCAAACTGTACAACAAACACTGTTACACTCTCTCATTCAGCAGTACATTCAGCAGTACATATCTTTTTATGATAAGAGCACTTCTCTGCTCGAAGCACACAGATGTGTAAAAGCTCAGTCTCAAAGTTGATGAGGTGAAAGCCAGAGATGCCATTCGTGACTTGCATTTGTGTTCTCTTCTTGTTACACCCGCTAATAACATTACTTGCTGCCAGGCTGTCTACTGTAGTACTTTAATTAAGACCTCCTTCAGAATGCAGGGGTCATGCAAAATGAATGAAAACAGCATGCCAAATTCAGAGATGATGTACATTAGAGTAATTTACACTTCAATTAAACAGTGCGATTTGCATAATAAGAATCTTCAGTAAAGAGCTGGTGGCAGGGATAGTAACCTAGATTTTACCTTAGGTTTGTTTACAATTTTCTGCTCTATCTTCACCCTGTCATATATAGTGAATTATTAAATTTGCAAATTCTGCTATCATGTTCTTTTATTAAGACAGCAGACTATAGTATAGAATTTAGGCAAAAAATGTGGAGGTTTTTCTATAGGTGACTTATAGAAATAGGAAAATTTTTTGATTGACTGGTTTTGGCAAGATCATACTATGGGGCACTCCAAAGTTATCAATGAGTAGCTGCACTCAGAACAAAAGAACCAGAGAGACATAAAACTATAGTGAATAAGGCTCCAGGAGTATTAGCACAGAACTAGTTGTAGTGATCTGGCACATTCCACCGAAAGCCCTTCTGCCTTTTTGAGGCATCATATCTCTGTTGGAGAGATGATCAGATTGGCACTACTATATTACAGGTAGCATAAATTTAGAAATCTTGAAGTTACACCAGATCATGCTATTCAAAGGTATAGATAGATATATCTACCCACAAAACTTATTTACAGGTTACATATTTAATGACATATTTATGATCAGAAGGTCAGAAGAGAATTGCAAAGTTACATATGCTTTCAAGGCACCTATTTAGCACATATTATTTCATCTGTTTTCCGATCTCACTTGTTGGTACATAGGTAAGAGTTTTCCTACATGTGTGTCTCTATCATTCTGCATGTCCTAGTGTGTTACATCATCAGAAACTTGCAGTATTTTCACAATCAGCCAAGGCTTTGATGAGCTATGTTTCAGAGCAGCATAAATGTACATTGTACAATAGTGCAGCCAAAATATCCCAAAAAGGATTAGGGCTTTACAGCAGCCACTGGCCAATGACACTGCTCTTTGGGGCCATTATTGACCCTTATTCCTAACTTTGTTTCTGAACTCCAGGAGATGGTGTCCTGCAGACAAACAATATACATTACAGAATCCATTACTGAACATAAGGGATTGATTTACCATTTCAGTTCACCACCAGAAATCTTTAATAATGCTTTGAATAGTGTTACTCTTCCACCAAATCAGTCAACATCTGATGATTTTAAACAGAGAAGAAACAGCAAAGATACCATAAAGTAGCCACATCAATAAATTTTCAAAATGTCATACAGCTTCTGAACTCACAAATTTAATATTTTGAAAATGGGACTTGGGAGAGTTTCCAAAACACAATACAAACATTTTTCAGTACAGAATTGAAAGAATTTTTCATGTTTTAGATTGCAAACACAAGAGCATAAGTGTAAAGGGGGAATTTCACAATTTCAAACTCTCCCTATGGCAAATAGAAGCCTTAGAGAAAGAGAGATTTAAATAGTAAAAGACACTACCAATAAGAAGATTTGTCATTTATCTGTCTTTGAATCACTACCATGGGACAACTACCTTCAGTAAGCATAAATGATGAGAACAAGATTATTGAAACAGTTTTCATCTATTATTCTCAAAATCTCTTTTTATTTTCAATTCTCCTCCCGAAAGCTTTTTTCATTATAACTATTTTGAAATGTGCTTCTGCCCTAAGGGGGAACTCAAGTGAAAAATGTGTATTTTAATGAGAAAAGTGGTTTGTCTTGTCCCTTAATCCTGACAACAATATGTTATCTCCTTCTTTCTTAATGTCAAGATTCTTTTGGTGTCTCTTTTCCTTTGTCTCTGACACTCTTCTTGTATAGTGTGTTCTTAAAAGGGACAGCCCTTCACCATGAAACTATTACAGATTTTGCAAAATGTGCAAAAGCTAAAAAGCCAAAGCTTTGAAGGAAGTCTTGTTAATCTTGGGAACAGAATATCACAAATGAAGCTTCAGACTCCTCCAACTGAAAATCTGAGTGTCAGCATTTAGAAAGAGACTACAGAAAGCGACTAAGAAATAGAACAGTTCTATGTTCTTCTCGCTACATGTTTTGACTATATGGCATTAAACATGCTTTTTCCTTTAATATCTTCATCCAAGGTAATAAATTGACTGCAAAACAGTACACTAGCTACTATGACTGTTGTAGAGCAACACAGAAACAGAAGTTATAGATGAACAGAAAATACTCCTCAAGCAAACACCATGCATGACAAAATCATAACAACCTTATTTAATGGGAGGTCAAAGCATTTCGTGCATGGAGTAGGATGCAGAATGGACAATAGGATGCAGGTGCATGACTAAGTACTCAGCTCCAGAAGCGCAGTGGAAAATATTGCAATGATGCTACCAAAATATTTTCAAATGGGAAAAGGTAACACTCCCATTTACTTTGGAACATCTTCCTTGTTACAAAATCATCCCTATGAACTTCAGAAAAATTGGCACTCGTGTTAGAAGTTCATGACCTTTCCCGTCCCAGAAGACTTGGAGGAGGTTGTGTTTGACTAGAAATCTTTGATTTACTTGTGTAACACTTTCACCCGTGACAATATAGAATGAGAATTAGTGGGATTTTAAAATGGGACCAAATTATTTAACTATGTAAGCCCAATGGCAACTTTCATAGGACCTATCACCTACATCAGTAGTCTACGAACATTCTCATTTTTAAAAATTATATTAACAATATGTCTGAATAAAAGGAGAATACAGTAAGTCCAAGGCTCTGGACAGCCTGATCTAATTGGAGGTGTCCCTGCTCGCTGCAGGGGGGTTGGACAAAATTGTATTTGAGGGTCCCCTTCAGCCCACTGCAATCTGTGAATCTGTAGAAAGATACACCACCCAGTAAATCACAGGTGATCAGACTAAAACATATTTTCTTTTTTTCTCCCAATTTCCCAAACAAAACTGTTCATAGAATCTAAACAAGATACTACTTGCTATTTTAAAATGGCAACTTTGATGGGAATGCTTTTTTCAAGCACTGAATTTTTCAAGCAGAATCTCTTCTTCCTTTGTTATAGCAGCTGTTTACTATACTCTGTCCTAGTTCTACATCTGTGCCTCTTTCACTCCTCACAAATGTTGGTAAACTCTTCTTGTTTGGTATTCTAAGGAAATGAATCTCACTATCAGTTAAGCCTTCTTTTCCAACAGATATTGCTTTCAATTTATTTGATAATTTTCACCAAAAGATCATTCAGTTGTATTAAATAGTTTGAAAGGGACTTACTTCACTGCTAGTATTTCAACAGAGGAACACTGCCAGCACTAATATTCAGGGTTTTGGTTTTTTTTTCAGAAAGCCAAGATAGTAGAATTATTGCCATAAATATTGAAATCTTTAAACTCACTCTTCTTGCTACACCTAAAACTTTTCAAAATTTAAAATATAAATAGAACCTGGTTGGGCAAAAATCTGGCTCATATTTACTTTTCACATTTTAAAATTTATCTTTAGTGAATACTTAACCGCAGCAATCTTCAAAGCTGGTATGTAAAGTAAAAACACACAGCGGCTGATAATAGAAAAAATAGTTGTCCTGTGTATTCTTTTTCTCCTTTCTCATAACTCAAAAGTTATGCAGGTATTTTTCATGCACAGTAAGCCAAGCAACCACATTTTCCAGTACTAGTAACGCTGCACATCCATAAAACTGTTTTCAACGGAAGTACATTTTAAGGACATGAAAAAATTTCCAGAAATTGGTTTACCTCTTCCAGAGCAAGGTAAATTAGAATTTCCTTGACATTTTTTAGCACTTTCCTCAACTGACAGTGGACAAGAAAGTGGATGTTCACACTTCTTCCCGGTCCATCCTTCTTTACAGTCACACTTTCCACAATTGCACTGTCCATGACCTTTAGAAAGAATATAATTAACAATTAGCTTCCATACTGATGACAGGTATTAAAACCTCATGGTAGATGAACTTTATGAAAGTCATGTTCTCATTAAATAACTGACTCACTGTATCTGCTTTTATTTTTTTAAATAGCATTCATTTATCATTGCATTTCAGACTTTTTTTTTTCCCCCCTTAAGGGATGTTTTGCCACTTGGCACATGCCCCTCAAACAAAAGTGTGTAATGGAGATTACAAATACAAATTTCACCACTCTTTGGAAAAGTTGGGCCATCAAAACACAATACTTCATTTACCTTTTTGTCATCCCTTTTCTACCATTCTTTCCGTGTATTTATCAACAGCATTGCAATCAACATGATCCACTACAGGCAAGGAACATCACACAAATTACAAGTCTCAAATCATTTGCCTTTCAACAGGGCAGCTGTGTGTGGTTATGGTATCTCGTTAGCTAGCTTGATTCTTCATGACCATGTCTAAACACAGCAACATAAACACAACTTTCACTCTGCAAGTTGAGGTGAGGAAAAGCTGAATTTCATAGAAGGTTTTTTTTCTGGAAATTTTCTTTAGAAAATTGTAGCAGTCAAGAACTGAGGGGTAAATTCCTCCTGAGAACTTATTTGTTTCCTCTATATGAATACTAAAATATCCAGACCAAGGAAAAAAAAAAAAAAACAACAACAAAAAAACACCCAAACCAAACAGATAATTGCCTCTCTCTTCACTGTGAGCCTAATGCTGATTCTGGTGAGCCTAATCTTTGTCAGTAGAAATATGGCAATACAAAATATTCATTGCACCAGCTGAGGAAAGATTGAGCATCAGCAAAAACATTCCTTGCTACAAAATCAAATGGTTGATTTCCTGAGCTCTGACAATAGATTAGTTCTTTCACAATTTTCACATAGTTGTCATTCAATGGACACAGGATTCCAAAGCACTGTTCTCATATCTGTTTGCCTATCCAGATACTTCTTGAAAACCACAGCAACTCAGATTATATATCTCTTTACAACCATAATTGCATTTTAAGACAGGCTTATATTTCCAAAGCATATGCATTTATCTGTCAGGACAAGAAAATGCGAGGAAGCAAGCATCCTATGAATTACCAAAGTTCTTCCCAGAATACAAGTCATCAATTTCACAAGAGCTTTTCTTTATATTCGTTACTACTGCTTCTGAAAAATATTAAAGGCTTCCTCTTGTTTAGAGGGTTTAAGTTAGATTTAGATCAGATATTATGAAGAAAGGTGAGGGTGGTGAGGCACTGAAACAAGATGCCCAGACAGGCTGTGGATGCCTCCTCCCTGGAAGTGTTCAAGACCAGGTTGGATGGTGTTGTAGGTTAATCAAGATTAATTGTGCAACCATTGAGATAAAAGTCCTCAAGGAGGTGAGAGAGTGCCAGAGGGAGAGCACAGGATATTGTAATTTGTTACTCTATTCCCTTTCCCTGTATCTCCCTACATAATTAGCAGACTGTCCAGTCAACCCTCTTGGCTCTCCCACATTCTCGCTCTCTGGCTGCTTGGAGTGAAGCTTGGGGGATGTTTGGCTGGCTGTGGGGACAGTTTTTGCTACATCATTGAGGCCTAACTGAAGCCCAGCAGAGGCTTAGCTGAGGCTTAATTGGAGCCTATCTTGGGACTTAATTGAAGCCTGATAGAGGCCTATTTTGGGGCTTAGCCAGGGGGGCCAGGCCAGGGTCAATTCTGAATGTGTCTATATATATAGATATATATATATAGAGAGAGATACATATTTACTTTTACCTTGGTACTTTTTGTATTCTGTTTACTTTACTAATCGTATTTCTATTTAATTTCCAGTTCTGTATGAGTGTTTTTATTTACATTCTGTCCTTCATCCAGAGCTGGCCCAGCTCAAACCAAGACAGATGGGACCGTAAGCAACATGATCCAGTGGAAGGTGGTACTCGCCTATGTCGTAGGGGTTGGAACTAGGTCACCTTTAAGATCCCTGCCAATCCAAACCACTATGTCCATTGTTCTGTCCCTTGCTGTCCTGTGTACTTGCTGACATGTTGCAAATTGAACATACATTCCATATTCTCTGATACAGGTAAATACCTATGAGAGGATGATGTTCTTTCATATAATGATTTCTTTCCTATAGCCATGGCAAAGGAGCTAATCAGGTATGTGAATGGAAGAATTTTCTAACGGAATTTTGTTTTTTCTCCTTACGTCAAGTCATGAAAGATATTCTCTCTTTAAAGGAACACAATCCCTTTAATGTTGCAAAATCTTCTGAGAGAAAATCACTTGGTAACGTAGTGAACACAGCACATCGGATGTTAAAAGAAGACACCCAGTTACCCCTATGAGGTACTGCAAATTGA
>VWZI01020592.1:18407-35661 GCA_013396835.1 Psilopogon haemacephalus | reverse complement strand
CCACCCGCCGCGAGATATTGCATCTAATTAGTGCTATCTCGTGACAGTAACGTAGTGAACACAGCACATCAGATGTTAAAAGAAAACACCCAGTTGCCCCTATGAGGTGCTGCAAATTGACAGACACCCCAACCCATATGAAGCTTCTGGAGGGACCTGATGTAAGGGGATGTTAAATCCTCACAGCAGGGCTGTCGATTCCTGTCATTTATGAAATAAACATTTCATTCAGTTAAAGTAAAAATCTTTACGTGTAAACATGATTTGCTATAATTTCAATCTGCTGCTCAGATGTGATTTCCTGTCTATTAGGTGGGTAGAACAAGACCGGAAAATTTTTGCTTCTTTTGATGTAGGTTTAAAGATATCTGATTTATTTTCCCTCTTGGATTAATCCTAAATGAATTTATAAACAATTATGAGAAAGATGAAGATATTTTGGAGACACGTGTAACACATGCACACTTAGTAAATGTAGTTGACATATGAAAGCCTTCTAATTAAAATTCTGGTAGTAAATCTTCTATTTAATTGCAGATTCTGTCTACCACAATTAATGAAAACGAATACTTATGCATTTTGTCCGTTTCCGAAACAGAACTAAACATCAGGACTATAAGACATTGTTTACACACCTTCATGTGAAAATGCCTATTTTCGCACAGTCTGTCTGAGGAATTCACAGTTGAATGGCCAGCTAAGGCTAAATCAGGCTTTTCTAAACCATAAAGGAAAGGGAAGGGCTAAGAACAAGTAGTACTAACGTTTTTGCCAATACTTCAATGGGAGTTATAGTTACGTCAAGGAAGATGCATGACTATTCTCAGTTACTGTTACGTCTGTGAAATAAATAACACTGTACCAGTCCAGTTCTTAATCCAATGTCAATCAGCAATATCATCCGCTCAACTCCTCCTTACAACCTACACCACTCTGGCCAGCAGCAATGGCATTAATGCCCAGAAATGAGATCAAATCTTCCTTCCAGTGAAGCAGTTCAGCTGTAGATGCCACTGATTTTCTTTAATCAAATTATATTTGAAACTCTCTTGTTTACCCTTAAATACAGAACACATTGACCACGTTAATTTTCAGATTTGTATTCCTTAGCTGATGCTGACATTTTGATAAGCCCAAGTGCTACAAAATACTCAGCAATGCAGCAATACATTAAAAAATTGACAACATCCTGAAGTCAATCCTCCTGCAGCTCTCATGACTGCATTTCTACATCTTTCTAGTTTATTAATTAAATAAACATATGTAACATCTGTAGGTGGCTGAAACAGTAATAAATTAATTCACTAAATGCTTTTAGAAATTATTCTATTTCCCCCCTTGTTTTATGAGCTTGTGAATCATCACTATTTATTAAAACACAAAACTACCATAGCTGATAAATCTTCCACTCTTATAGCAGGCAAAAGAGGGGCTAAGAATTTTATGTGCCATATTTGTTTCACCCTTCTCTCCTTGTTATAGACAACTCTTATTATCTTTCTATGAGCAATCGCTCATTCTCGTAATAAGAAGAGAACATACCACATCATTATTTTCCTTGATGTGACTGAATTCTTCCTACTAATTAGACCAGATCAGATTTCTACAGGACACATTACAGCTGACAACCCGTAATCTGTCAAGTCCTTTTGAAATCACCCTCATTTTATTTTGCAAAGCTCCTGTGTGTACAAATTGCTGTGTATGAACATGGATCAAAGTCCTTTCCTACTCAGTATTAGCATATTTATCAGCATACGAGATTTTATGTGAGGTCCACTCATCAATTAGCACTGAATGGCTGTATGGATGTCAACTAATTTGACTATAATGCTTTGAAGTACAGGGAGAAGAAAAAACATGAGTGTCTTTAAGATGTATGGTCAGTGATGTGTAGTGGGACTTTTTCCACATATTAATGCTTTATTTCTTCTCAGGTCAATTGGTATTCTTAGAGTAGTACTTTTCACAGACCCATTAATTCATATTCCTTTGAATTTCATCACTTTTGTCCTCTCTCTGCCATATATAATGAAATTAGAAAATTTGATCTGAAAAAAATTTAGCTTCCCCAAGGAAGGAGATCACATATTTTAAAATTCCACCTATTCTTCAATTTATGTCAGTATACACTGAAGACACAGTATTAGAAAAGAGATGGAAACGGAAAAATAATTAAAATTTACAGACTTCTGTTAGAAACACATGTTTTAAGAAAGCCTTGGAACTGGAAACCTTTTTTTTTCTTTCTTTTTTTTTTGGACAGAATTATATCTTTTAATGTAAAAAGTTTGCTCCCAAAAATGACAGATAGATCAGGCCAGTTAGATGCTCTTGTTATAAAAGTACACATGTGCACTTTATACATATTCCTTACCTGAACAGAAGTCATCAGAATATCTATCATACACTGCTTTGCAGTTTCGTTCATCACACTCACAAGTGTCTCCATGAATATCTCCCCAGTCGCCAGTTGGGTCCACATCATGGCATGTGCATTCCCCACATACACAAGTGCCTAGGAAAGAGAGAGGAAAAAAAAAAAAAAACCAAACAAAAAAACCCCCAAACCAAAACAACAACAACAACAAAAAAGGCAAACCATAAAAAAAAAAATCAGTGAAGGAAGATTAACTGAGCAATTTGGAGTAATAGTAGCTT
Source organism: Psilopogon haemacephalus (assembly GCA_013396835.1). Classification (NCBI taxonomy): domain Eukaryota; kingdom Metazoa; phylum Chordata; class Aves; order Piciformes; family Megalaimidae; genus Psilopogon; species Psilopogon haemacephalus. The sequence continues at coordinate 33,000 of VWZI01020592.1, read as the reverse complement.
GATTATAGGAATTTACACTCATGAATTTTCTGCTCTCACAGGAGTGCACTTTCAAAACTGCAGGTGTTAATCATGAGCATATGCTCATGTATGATTTAAAACCTTTTATGATTATTTGGTAGTAATACTTTATACAAGTGAGATGAGTTCCTGTTCAATTTTTTTTTTTTGAGCCTTGTCAGGAATGAACAGAAAAGCACAGAACATTCTAAATCTTTGGCATCAACACTAATTTCCCCTGACACTAATGACAATAAAAATCAATGCTGTTTAAATTACTTGGGCTTGGGCACAGTGGATAATTAATGATTGTTAAAGTATAAATATTTAAATTAGAATGGAACCCAAACTCTAATAGAGCTGAAAATGCCTAGATTGTTCTTTACCCAATAACAACATCAGCAAAGAAATACATGAAATTAATACTTTTCCACTTTTCTCAAGTCCGTATTCAGGGGCCCACTGTTGTTTAAAATTAAAAAAAAAATGAAACATGACATATGACAGAGATACTAATTTGGCACAAACTTATTCACACACAGAGAACAAGCATCCCATATACTTAGGAAAGTCAGAAGAAAGATAGTTTACTTACTCAGAAATCAAAATGAGCTTCAGGGATATATACTCATTACTTTTTCTGAGATGCTGATAGGCATAAAGCAGCAGCTTAACCTTAGAAATGCATGCTGTTTATTTCCTGAAGTGTAGCTGCACTTTTCTGCTACTACGCCAAAGCCTTTGCCCTCTGATTCAGACTACAGACATGGACACATTGTCAAACAGGAGCAAGTCTACACAATCATGCATGCATGATTGTTACACAAACTAGGAGGACCTGCTGACTTGTTTAGTGCTACATCTCCCAAGATAGCCCTCAAGAAATTTGCACCCAATTTTTGATACTTTCACGATTCAGTAATATTAATGAAGGAGCAGAAAAAATACAATTGCCAACAGATGAAAAACAAAACCAAAATATGAGAAAATGCCTCTAGTGAGTGATTAATTCTTCCATAAAGGATCCTTCCATAAACTTCAATGTGAACTTGGATCAGCTGTCCTGGATATTGGAATGCAAAACACCATCTCAAAGTTTTTAAAATCTAAAGATTCACATCTGGCCTCAGCTGTTTGAGTAGGCAGTTGGTGGAAAGATAGAGGAAATTTATCCATGTTACTACTGAAGGAGGCTGGGCAGCAAAGTTAGCCTCAATATTTAATTTTTAAAAGGCTCAAGAGAGAGGAGTTGAACTGCACTTGTATCACTGGACATATAAACACAGAAAAATGGGTAAACAGAGTAAAGTGTAGAAATATTTTGTCGGAAAGCAACTTCACGTAGTCAAAAGCCTACACACTTTTTACATGGATAAAATCACAAATACGTGAAAGGCTGAAAACGCAGTATTCCATGAACATTCTTTTCCATAGGAGCTGGTAGCAGTTCAGAATATCAGCTATAATATTAATCCTCATTTCCTCCAATTGCATTGTAAACTAAAAGAAATACTTGTAGAGTAACATCTCAAATTTGAATAAAAATGTTGCTTTGACAAGAAATAAGTTTCCCAGTTCAAATACAGCATCTGATCTGAAGCCATTTTAATACTTATTATTTCCAGAACTACAGAAAATTTACTGCTAGAGTCCCAAGACTAAATGATTCTCCATAATATCTGTATTTGAGGCAAACTTCCCATTTCCTCATAATTAAGAGAAGGGAGTTTTCCAAGTGTTCTTGTGATAATTAAATGTTCACACCATAGCAGGTGCTGTAAGTAGAGATGTTTTAAGAGAGGTATCTGAGACTCACACTTACATTCTGTACTTATGTACTGTAATTATTCTGGACTACTGCCAGGAAAAAAAATAACATGTTTTCTTAACTCTTTGTTCAAGGCAACCAAAGATAGTAGCTAATTAAAAACAACCTTAGTTTGTGCCATTTTTCCCCCTAAATGGCAATATTAGCTGGAAGTAAATGCAAATTCCAGAACTTTATGCAAATGAAAATTCATGTATCTAGAAATACTGTGTGAAGTCTATCTTCCCAGCTTTACAGCATTCCACATTGTTACTAAACACTTCTTAGATGCCTTTTTTTTTTCCAGGTTGCACCAGAAACTTAAAGCTTTGTGGTTTTATAAACCCTATTTAATTGTGGGCCCTTGGTCATCTTTAAGAGCAAATTGACATACAAACCTATTGACACCAGACCACTCAAAGTCAAAAACTTGGCAGTATTTTATTTTGCAAGGATAAGTATCTTGCTAAACCAGATGTACTAGAAAATTATCCTGCTCAATCTTACTACAAAAACAAATGATGAGAGCAGCTTGGGTCATCTTAGTTAAAAAATAGGTGCAGTTTTTTGTAAGTTTATACGTAAGTACAGGTATCTACCAATTCATCTGGTAATACATGTCAGGATTTTAAATAAGTGAGAGCAAACTAGAAACCATTGGCAAACACAATCTATGTCCTACTGTGAAAACTGCGTATTGCAAAATGAAAGCAAGCTATAGAAATATGAGTAGAAGGAATGCATGAATGACACACCTCTGTTGCTGCAGATTTTGCCATCTGGAGATGTGCATCTTTTCTTGATCTCCCAGGGGGTGATGTCACACTGGAATTCACATTTATCTCCATGCCAACCAGCCTCACAGTAACAGTTTCCACAGTAACACTTTCCATGGCCTTAAGCCAAAACAAATTATATACAGTGAGAAGGGGCAAGCTTTTAAAAGGCATTAACAATTTAACTGTTTCGATTTTTTCTTTTAAAAACTTTTAGTGCTAAAGACAGCATAGAAACAATTTATATACTGTATACACCTACATAAAATAATATAAAGTCTATTGGAATATTACTTTTCCCCAGGTCTATTTTAGAATTCTTTCATTTAGTCTCTGATTAAATCAATAAACACATGCACACACACACAAAAAAAAAGATGGAAAATCTATACTATAATATTTGTAAGATTACTTTTTGAAACTTTAGAAGCAAATTTGGAAGATTTTAGGAACAGTAAGCAAATTTTAATCAGAGCTTTAAATGGCAAGACAGGACACACTTGTCCACAGTACTTGCTATATCTAAGAAAGCATTGTATGTTCTTGATGACTCAGATAATTCCAGCAAAGGGACCCTGATATACTACAAATTGTCTATGTTGTACATCTTGACTTCTGACCTCTTAAAAAAAATTTTTTTTGAGCACTGATAAGCAAGCTGACAAAAGATAAGCGTAGTTAAAACGAACCTTTTAGAGGTTCATTTAACAAAGCACACCCTCCCCAAAAAGCTAGTTGGGTTATCTGAGATTTGATGGAACAAACGGAGCTCCTGAACATTTTCGTGCACTAAGGTACTTCTGCCATGTGCTTCAATGACACTAAGAATTTATAGTACTGGCAACTCTAATGTTAAGTCTACTCTTTCCTAGAAGTTATGTTTACTAGAAGTTAGGCTTACTCTTTCCTAGAAATATCAATTCAGAATATTGCCTTTTTCTCTCTTTTAGATATGTTAATAGTAGACCTAGTTGTCTCTGAGAGTCTGATTAATAAATATCCTTACCTATCGAAAGTGCAGTACTGTATTAAAACCAAGCTACAACCCACTTCCAAAGTTTATGTAACTCCAAATAGAAATGATCCAGTCAGCTGACTAATAAAATTTCAACTGAGATTGGAAAAGGCTGACACATCTTTGTAACTCTGCTCTACCTAAAAATTTATTTGCTTTAAAAAATGTGTTCCCTTTGTGCAAAAACTAAAACACGTTTCCTATATCTCAGCATAGCATTCTATGCTTTTACAGGATAAAATCCCAGCTCACAGCTGCAAACTTTAGAAACAGATGCATAAATAAACTTTTGGTCTTTTCATTAGTTTGATCCTCCTGAGTCGGTTTTCTTTGAAGACAATTAAAATCTTTGGGACTTCTCTATACCTTCAAGAGCAATAAAGCTACATGAACTGAACAAGTATAACAGGCAATGATTAGGTTCACTCTCCCTGTGGAGAGCATCCAGGGGCCATTGCTAGCTAAGCAGAACAGGTTTGGAATGCTTTTTCTTCAGTACTTCATAAATAAAATTAAATGATTCCTGTGGAAGGAAAGATGATCTAAAAGTTTTAAAATGAGACATCAGGATGGGAGAGAAAAAGCAGTAACAGATAGTCATGTGTGGTCTTCTTTTATGTGATGAAATTATGTACCTTTGACCTCCAGTTCATGTGCTGCCCACTTTTTCAGCACAAGGCCTGGTGAAATATAGGGTTTTGTTTTATAGTGATTTGTTAGAAAGCAAATAAAAATCCATCGCTCATAACCTATGTGCATAAATTTTTAATCTTATGATAGCCTAATCAAGTAGAGCACACCAGTAGTTTGTACCTTCTTTAGCATGCTCCAAATATTGCATAAAGTTGTCAGGCCTTTTCCACCGTTGAATCACAGACCTTAAAGACTTGAATCTAACGAGATTTTCTCTGTCTTTTGATTTCTGCATATACTTAAATCTAGTTTTTGCAGAGATGAGTCCTTCATTATTTTTTTAGGTAGTTACTGGACATATTAGATGCTGCTTCTGGATTTTAACTTCAGAGGACCCATTTGTTTAGCCTCACTTAAAATCCCTACCTAATCCTATGAAAGAAAAGTTCCTTTTTTTTTTTCCTTCAAAGTCACTTAAAAAAAATTAAATTGTTCTCCCTTTAAGGACAAAGGCAGATAAACTATTTTACAGAATTAGTCTCTCTGCACACTTACCTACAGCAAACACTATTAGCAAAGTATGGACAGACTAGAACCCTCCCGTCTGCATACAGACGCAATACACAGGTCTTCAGCTTAAAAAATATTGGTCTCAATTCCCAGCTCAAGAAAAGCCTTTCTACTAGAAAGTCAACAGCATTTGCATGCCATAAATTGTGCTTATGGCACAATCTTTAATTGTCAAGTTCCCATCTTATAATTAAATGAAAGCACAGCTTGAATTTTGGTTCTGTTTATTCCATCTTATTCTCCTGTCTTTCCTACTACAGGTTAGTATTTTTTCTTCATTCCTTCCTTTCTCTTTTTATCTTTTGAGTTCTCCTTTTATATTTGTTTTAAATTTTTTATTTCCTTGCTCTCATTTGTGCCACAAAGCATTCACATTTCTTATATTCCACTAAAGATGGATGCACTAAGCTATAAATTACCTTAGTGTATTACTGCATATAATTCTTATTGCAGTCCTTCTAAAACCAGAAGGGTATCACAGGATTTATTCATTCTTTAGCCTCCTGATTAAGTAATTTTTGCATCTGAAATTCTTATTGTCCTGGAAGGCTAATAGTCCTAAAACATATCCTGGCTCACCCCAGCCTTCTGCTGATGGCAAGGGTGGGAGGAACACAAAGGCTTGGGCCATTATGTTCCCTCCCAAAGTGATAAACAGGTACTCACAGGTGTTTATGCACTTGTGAGTGTCTTGCCCAAATAAGGGTAAGCAAGCCCTGGTTTCACCTAATACGGTCAGTTTTGACAAAGTGCCATTCTGATTGGTGAATCTTTGTGGCACAAGGAGCCATTACACTCTGGCAAACAATATAAATGGAGTTAAGTTGCAAGCAGTGTGCTGCTCAGCTCTATCTCACTGCTGCTGCTCCAACAGCGTGCTCTGCCTCGTGATTTGGACCAGCTTAGCCCTGATGATTTGGGCTTGAACTACTTGGAAACCTAAGTGCTTCAAGTTTACCAGTAGTAGGCATTAAGTGCCTCACTACACGGCAAGAAGTGCCACTGGCATCGTGCTCTCTGCACATCTGCAAGAGATCCTGCCTGTGCCTTTGCAAACCTTTGTAACAAGTCTGGAGTCCAAGAGGAACCAGGATCAAGTCAGAGATTTACTGCCTCTTTCCCAGCACCCTATTTAAGCCTGGGAAAATCTAGAAGCCTCTCAATGTCTATCAAGACAGCAACAGATCTCCCTTCAAGTGTTTGGGCACTGTCTGGAAACTGTAGTTAGCCCTGGGCATCTGGAGATAGTATTTTGTGAGTAAATATTCATAAGCCTCTCTTTAACTGAATTCTATTGTGCCTCCTGTCTCAGCAAAAAGAATCCTCTCAGGTCTCCCTTAAGGGTGAGTGGCATACTGGCTGCAAGATTCTCTTTCCTAAAGATTAATGTTTGTTATAGCATCACTAGTTATTTCTTAAGTGGTCTAGATTCCCTGTTTATTTCCATGACTGTGCAAAGAACCTATTATTGAAAATTATGGTCTGTGGTGATATTGCTAAATATAAAAATTAATAAATTATATTAATTTTGGAATAGATCCCACCCATACCATTACACTCATGTAGAATTCAAAAGTCACTATTTGCAAGAGTTTAGCTGGCAAGTCATGTCTGCATTAAAGACAATCTGTACCACCTCACAAATAATTTTGTAACAGCTTGTATTTACAGTCAACATTCTCTTTGTACTCACTAAAATACATACCTGTACAAATCTCCTCTGTCTCATCATCTATGCATTCTCTGTCATCGCATTCACAAAATTTACCATAGACAAGTCCATTTCCTTCCGAGTTTGCACATTTACACCTGCCACACTGACATGTGCCTGTAAACATTTGATACAGTATTCAGTAACTGCAGTTTAGGGAAAGAGTTGTATTACTCTATCAGAGATGGTGTGTATTTTATTCCTGAGAAGGCACTGAAATCTAAAGATTATTCACTCAAATAAAGACAGATACAGGAACAATCTGTATCAACAACAACAAAAGCATAATCTTCGCTGCAAATTAATGCAGTATTTGAGTTGTTAATTTTTAATAAGGAGCACCATTTTCCTAAGTAAAATTCACTCCTAGAGTGGCCTGTCTGACTTCATGCAACCAAAACATGAATTTGGCATGATTTGGAAATTTTATCATTAGCCTCCAGAAAGGAGAAAATTTAACTTAGTCATCTTCTCAACAATGAAGATGAGTTTTGTCCAGTTCCACAATCTTGTTACTTGAGAGTAACAGGACATGGTGACTGAGAACCTGAATGTGTTTAACTAAGTTCACAAAGTACCTCTGCACTCAAGTGTGTCTAATCTCTTTTCTGCAGCTATCATCTGAGGATTAGGATTTCATAGGGACAGCCTTGGAGAAAAAGGCAGGAATCAAAGGAAGGAAATGTTAGTGAGGAACATCTGCATAAGACCTTATGATCAGATGTCAGGTAAAACACACTCAATCTAGAAAGCAATTACCACATTAATACATTGAAATTATACAACAGACAAGCTAATTGCAGAGAGATTAATTCTTAGCATTATTAAACAGACAATAAGTATTATTATAACATATCAACAATTTAACTACAAAGTGCATGGTTTTATACTGGTATTGAGCCCACATTACAAGCTATTTCATTAAACAACTGTAGGAACTTACTATGTAATATCTTTTTATTGCAGAACTTTGATCTGATCTAACTTTAAGCTTTTACAGCTTATTATTCCTCTGTTTGCAGATGGTTTCTCAGATCAGAGTAGATCTTGCAAGAACACTAAATACTATAATAAGGACACTTGCTGATTTGTCATAAAATTGGTTTTACCCATATCACACCAGCAAGTAATCAGATAAAATGGGTTGGCCTGACATGCTGTATCAGTCTAAGTATACTCAAGACTCACAGGTCATGCAGAAAAGCCAGAGAACTCAGGCAATGCAAAGGATGAAAATGGGTGTGTAAGCAGACCTCTCTTCTGTCACATCTGGTCTGGTCACACATTTGCATGTTGGCCTTTTGAAAAGGGCTGCCCCTTCGCCTTAATGGCTGTCTATCTTCTCGACTCACTCTCCCAAACACAAAAAAAAAGTTAATTTTGTTGCTCCCAGGGAAGGAAAGAAGGATCTTCCCCTTTCTCTCCATCTCTATCTGACCTGGAGTGCTGTTATCAGGGCAAAGCAAACAATTGCTTTCTCCTCCTCCTCCTGAATATTTTCTAGTTTGGAGCATAATCCATGATAGCATAACAACCACAAATAAATATATTAAGGAATTGTACAGTCCAAAATATTGCAGAATTTAATTAGAAACAAAAGTATTGCCCCATTACCCCACCACTATTATTTTTATTAAAAATATAAGGTTAGGAACTTCCTCGGTACTGTGTTAACTGGGGCTACATGATCAATAGACTTGCATGAAGTATTTCACTGATCACTGACATTACTATGCCAGCAAGTATAGATTTTTTAAAAAGAAACTTCATCCACAAGATTCATACTCTCCAAGCTACACCCATACATATGATCAAAAACATGATTATTGACCCAATAGAAGTTCTCTAAAATAGATGTTTTGTGCTGATGCTAAACAGCTGCTTTGCATAAACCATTTTACATTTCACCATTTCAAGTATAGAACAAGTATCACTAAATGCCATATTAATCCAAAGAACGGAGCACGTGACATACATGGCCAATCTGAAAAAGCAAACTCCAAGAGTGGTTTCAAAAGCTAACACAATAAAATAATAGAGATAATATAACACAAGTAACCTATATAGCTAGAATTATATGCAAAAATTATTTATAAAACAAATACAAATAGACATTTTCAGAAAGCTTTTATTTATGGGTAATTCCCAAACATGGGAAAAAAAACAAATAACCATAAACATAAAATTTGGCATCTAAAGAGTTTGGACAGTGTCCTGAAAGTATCCGTTCTCCCCCATTGACTAGAAGTGGAAGTTGGTAACATTGAGAATATCAGTTTAGGTGGTATTCCCTAATACCTCTGAAAAATTATTATAAACATTTGAGTCATTGGTTCATGAGAAGAATTGCAATAAATAGTAGGCTATGTGACAGGAGAGGGTTGGTTTTGCAACAACTCACATCACCCCATCTTTTATTGAGAATTAAAAAACAGGATTAAGACCCCAAAAGCAATATTGGCAGTAGATCGAAAGGCAAGTCCATCATAACCGAAATTGTATGGCCAGAGCCTATCAAAACTACCACATATTTCCTAGGCAATCTCATTGGAATTCCTGCCCTGTATAACACCAGCAAAATCAAAAGTGTTTCTTGTTTTTTCCTGATCTCACAAACATTGCCTTTTTAGCCACTTTCAGTGATTGTTCAGCTACTTTGGCTTTCTCTTGATGATTCAGTGATAGACTTGGGGCCAGCTCTAGGCAAAGAAAGAAAGAGAATATAACCTGTCTTATCGTTCTTGCTTAAGTACTTTGATCACGATGCTTACTTTTGAGAGTCATTCTCTCATTTAGGTGTCTTTCATTTGTAAGCCAAACAATAATGAATTCTTAAAAAAAACCCTGTATTATTAGCATAAATTAAAGATATAATTTACTCAGTATGCTGTATAATTAAAATTTTATGTTGAACTGGTTTCACATCTTATGCTGACTGGAGACTGGAAAATGTGGTGCCCAATTACAGGGAAGGTCAAAGAAGTATCTAGGGCACTACAGACCTGTCAGTCTGACCTCAGTCATAGAGAAGTTCATGAAGCAGACCATCTTGAATGCCATCATGCAGCATGTACAGGGCAATCAGGTAGTCAGGCTCACTCAACATCAATTTATGAAGCGCAGGTCATGCTTGACAAACCTAATCTCCTTTTATGATAAAGTGACTTGCTTAGTGGATGGGGCAAAGGCTACAGAAGTTATAGACCAAGACTTCAGTAAGGTGTTCAACACTTTATTTCACAGCATCATCCTGGAGAAACAAAACTGGCTGCCCATGGCTTGCCTGGGTGGACTCTTCGCTGGGTTAAAAAAATGGCTAGAAGGCTGAGCTCAAACAGTGCTGGTGAATGGACTTAGATCCATCTGGCAGCCAGTTACAAGTGCTGCTCTCCAGGACTCCATGTTGGGACCAGTCCTCTTTAATATCTTTAGCAGTGATCCAGATGAGGGGATTGAGTTCTCCCTCACTAAGCCTGAAGGTGACACTAAGATGAGAGGGAGTGTTGATCTGTTTGAGGGTGGGATGGCAAGGTTAGAGGTTTAGGGCAGAGTGGCTGGAAAGTTCCCTGGCAGAGAAAGACCCAAAAGAATTGATCAACAGCAGACTGAATATCAGCCAGCAGTGTGTTCAGGTGGAGAAGAAGGCCACAAGGATCCTGGCTTGTTATTGAAGAAGCGGCAAAAGCTCCTGTGCACTTTAGAACACAAACACAGACACAGGAATTCAGAGCCCTGAACCACTTCCAACAGGGAAAATATACTGACCACAGTATGACAAGTGGCAGCACAGAAATGAATGTCACCTTTTCTTCAACACTGGTGAGGGCACACCTTGAGTATCATGTTCAATTTTGAGGTCCTCAATACAAGATAGACATTGAGGTCCTGGAATATACCTGGAGGAAGGAAAAACTGGTGAAGACTGTAGAAGACAGGTTTAAGGACGTGTGGCTGGAAGCAGTGGAATTGTCTAGTCTGGAGAAAAGGAGGCTAAGAGGAGAGCTTATCACTCCCTACAACTACCTGGAAGGAGACTCCCTAGTAAGAAGTGATATGACAGGAGGACATGGCTTCAAGTTGCACCAGGGGAGGTTTTGATCAGATTCTTGACTGAAAGAGTTATCAAACACTGGAGTGGACTGCCCAGGAAGATGGAATTCCCATCCCTGAGGGTGTTTAAAAGAGGTATATGTGTGATGTTTAAGGGACACTGCTTGGCAGCAGACTTCATAGAGTTAGATAATGGTTGGACTTGAAGGTCTTTTTGCAAAGGGAAAGATGTTAGGATTCTGAGACGCTAGCATCTCTGTAGCAAGTCCCTCCAATCTTTTGGGTTCTTGGCTCAAGATAGTTATTAACATGTGAGAAATGTAGTTATACAAAAATTTATGGACTCAGACAGAAATTGGATATCAGCAACAGGAAGGATCATTTCTCCCTTGGACATGAACACAGTTTAAAAATCAGGAAGGTAGTTTCTGGTGTCAAAACTTGACAGGCAGCAAATGCCCTTCCAATTTTACTGTTCCTCAGTGAAGTCTTCTGGAAGCTTACTTCTTGTTTATCTGTTTTTTGGGTGTTGTTTTTTTTTTAATGTTATTTGTTTAAATGAAATGAGTTAGGTTAGGATGAGTTATAGAATTACAGAAGTAGTGAAAAGAGTGACCAAATCAGAGAACTGAAGACAAAACTGCCCCATTAAAATGATTCAGCAGACCTTCCACAGCTGTTTAATAATCATCAGTACAGCTCAAATATGTCTTGAAAAAATTGTAGAGCTTATAAATATCCTGGAAAAAATATTTCAAATACCACTTCCATGTGCTATAAACAAACAAACAAAAAAATATGTTACTGTGTTAATGCCATTACAATAACCTTTTGATGGCCAAAATACTTGCCATAGCTGAAGAATAGCTATGGAAAAACTAGAATACTGAAGTAGGCATTCAGAATCAGTGCATAGCATATGCACTGGAACAGACCCATAGGAAAATTAAGCATTTTAGCATGCATAGTAATTTCTCAGTCTCTTGAAACATTCTTTACAAAATTCCTAATTAGATAAAAAAACTACAGTGATTTGAGATAACACGGAGAGAACACCAAGCCATCAAAAGTAACAAAAGACTTGTTACCTGCACCAGAACAGATGATATCTTGAGAATTCTTGCACATTTCATTGCTTTTCTTTCTTGTCAGGTTGCAAGTAGTTGGATACTGACAAGCTTCACCATACCATCCTTCATCACACTTGCACTTCCCACAGTCACACTTCCCATGGCCTAGCAATAGAAGGTAAGAATATGTCAAGTCCTTTTTTCATTCAGAAAGCAGCGTTTTCTAAGCTGGCATTTAAAATAGCTTCCGTCAATTATAGCTTTAAATGAACATAATTAACAGCTTCACTTAACACAGTTCATATGCAATTAAAAATAGAAATGAATAAATATGATCTTATATATGAGGAGACACCTGAAATCACCATGACTTTTAAATTTAATGTATTTCATTTTGGTAGGTCTGTATATGAATTATTACTTCTGGAAATAATACAGATCTAAAATATCCTGTATGAAGAATGGGTTTTCCTACTGCTTTAATTTATAGCTCATTCCCTTATTTATTTACTTTTATCACTAATACAATGGGACTTCAAGAGACTCCACTCACCTCCTTGGTCAGCTGTAGGCAAGGAATAGCTAATACATGCAGGCTGAGAATAGAGGATTAGCTACCACCACGAAGAGATATAAAAATAAGGATGTTCATTTTTCCAAATTCTTTAGTTTCTTGAAAAATACCCAAATATAGAGATGAATTGACAATTTACACTATTTATGTTGCATGTTAGGTATTATGTTCCCCTACTATGCTACAAACCCTGAAAAGGGTAACGGAAAGCATGCAGCAGCAACTCCCTCCTATTAACAGCTGCAGCTCCTACCCCTACAGAAAGTTGCAAATCTTTCCTAAAGCTTCCTCAAGCTATTGGTTCCTTTAGCTCTCTCCAAACCAATTAGACTCTAATTGGCTGCTGCTGCAAGACCAGATGTCTTTAAATATTGACTCAATATTGCCAGTGTAGTATATTTTGATAATTATAGGACTACATTTGCTTATGATTATTTGCTATGTGCCAAGTATTTTAAAGAGCCAGCACTGCTGCTCATTCTATTAGGATACGGCATGCTAGCATTCTTCAATTGAATTCACATTTAATCTATCTGTTCTATCTACATTTAGTTCATACGTGGGGCTAAACTTCAGCAGTTGCTCAATCTCCCAATAACCCACTGACCAGCAGAGAAAAGGAATCAGGAAAAGATTCACAAGGTAAACTGAAAATAGACTCTATGAAATAGTCAAATTGATATCACTATAAGCTATATAAAGTTATACTCAGCCCACTCATCACAATACCCAGTAAGGCAGGCCTCAACAGCAGGAGAACAAAGAGCAGTAAAGAACAACTCAACCAAAAACCTCCCTTCTCCTTTGCAAACTGCCTTCTTTGTGCTGAGTGTAATGCCCACGGCATGGAATATACCTGCGAGATAATTCAAGTCAGCTGCCCTGCATGACTCAGAACTGCTAATGGTGTGCAGCCTGTGGCTGGTCTGTGATTGTGTCACAGTACAAAGAGGACAAATACATTGCTTAGAACTTGTAATATATCTAACAGCACAGAGAGTTATAAAAGTAAGGAGTTTGTTTTTTCAAATTCTTTAGTTTTCTTGAAAAATACCCACATGTGGAGATGCATTGGCAATTTACGCTCTATGTTGCCTGTTATGTTCCACACTAAATTTCAGGTGAAAATTTTATCACTTAATTTATTAAATGTAAAAACAGTTGCAAATATTTTAAATCAAAATACCCAATTTAAAATTAAATACCACTTGAATGAATGCCTGATTGGCAGAAGATTCCCTTCTAAACACTATATCTCAAATATAGATTCTTATTCCAGTCTATTTTAAATGCATCTGTTGCCTGCAGTTAGTCAACTACCTGAAAATACAAGCCCAGTCTGCTGCCAATAAGAAGGAATTTAAGTAAGTATTGTAAATAGATTTTTTTATGAGAGAAAGGAGTATCATTTGATGCTCAGTACATTTTTCTTGCCTTTCAAGTTGGTCCTGACACCATTTTTTTCAATACTTGAAGAAAAAAACATTGTTTGAAATCATATGAAAGAATCATGTTAATTCCTGTTTTGAAACAGAACTTGCCACCTCAAAAATTGCTGAATGCTTCATTTGTAAAGGACAAGAAAAAATAGTAGGACATAAAATACAGAGCAAACCTCTACTGTTGTAATTATTCCGCTTCACTAACAGGTGACACTACAGGAAATGGTGGTAGATTCTACCACCAGTTTAAAAATTCTGAAGACCAAACACAACTATCTGCCTACATGCTCCTTTTCAAGAGTTACTTATCACAATGACTTTTTATTTTCTGAGTTAAGCACCCATGTGATTTCTGAGTTTTATAGTCTGCTGGTGAAGAGAAGATACTCTAATAAAAAAGAGGACTTATTTTCCCATTTTGATGTCTAAATAACAGGGTAAGGCAAAAGTCACTGCTGGTTAGTACTGATAACCCAGCAGCACTANGCCTAGTTTTATGAAGTTCTAGTTCAAATTATTTATTCTAATGCTATGTCTTTTACCAAAAAAAAAAAAAAAACCCACACAAAAACCCACACCAAAACCACAACACCAAAAAAACACCAAAATACCAAAACACCAAAACAAAACAACAACAACAATTTAAAAAAAAAAAAAAACCACTCAAAAGAAACAATGGAAGACCACGGAAAGCAACTATAAGACATTTAACTAATATGCATTTTGTAAGTTGCATTAATGATTTACATCTTGACTATTCCCTTGAAATATCCTTATTTTGCCAATTGGCAGGTAATAAGCCATGATAAATTTCTGCTCAAAAAATTGGTGAGAAGACTGTACTGAATTACAGGAGGCCACAAAACTTCCTGCAATAGCTTGTATCACCACATCATAGGTGATTCAGGAGATCTGCAAGTCAGTTTGGAATAATAATTCTCTTTT
>VWZI01020592.1:1921-18367 GCA_013396835.1 Psilopogon haemacephalus | reverse complement strand
TCTTTTTATTTATTTCTCACATCCAGATGTACCAACCTAATGGTCTTCCTCATGGCAAAAATACTGATCTTATAAACTATAAAACAAGTATTTGATAAGCTGTTAGAAAATTAGAGTGGGTACAGAAGGTTTCTAATTTCTTTCAGATTACTTTCAGAAATATTTGGATGGGATTCCTTTTGTTGCATGCAGTTTTCTGTATTATTAATTAAAAAGCAAATAACATCATTAAATAATAAATAATAAATAAATTTGTATCTCGGAGCAAATGAACACATTCTTTTTTTTTTTTTTTTTAAGATGGCTGTAATATGAATAAATGAACATTTAAAAAGTCAAGATTTCAATTCTAAAATATCTGACAATAAAGGAAATAATGAAGGCTCAAGAACGTGCTAGAATTCCTTTAAGAAAAAGATCGAGGCTGTGGCCTGTGAAAAAAAAAATCAGCTTCAAAAGTGTGTAAAAACCTTTTATAAAACAGGATTCCATTTCTAACTAGATGAGCAGTCACCTCAGAGAGTATATCTGGAATATGCAGAAAGCTTTGTAGGGTGGAAAATGAAACTAATATGCAAGGAAAACTGTCAGATGTCATAAAATAGATGAAGAAAGTGAGAACAGAAAATGTTAGGCAGGGTCACATCCTGCAAAATTGCAAGTACTAAAGTGTACTTTCATCATCCAGATAAGAAGAAAACAGGACAAAGACTGGTTTCACCAAGAAGCAAGAAGCAGTTAAGATTAAAGATAATTTATATGCAGTTCAAAACAAAATTAATATGGGAATGTTGACTACAGTAGCAAACGAGGTTTGGCTAATGATATAGACTGTGGATGTGGAAATTACTCACCTAAGATGGGAGCAAAACAAAGACATAAAAATGTTTTTAAGGGAACATCTAGACTAGGAGGGCAAGGCATCATCACCTGAACTTAAGAGCAATTAAAATACTTGCAAATGAAAGGCCAGTTTAATAACAAAGACTTCTCTATCAGGCTGGCAATCAAATGTCTGGGGGGAAAAAAAAAAAAAAAAAAAAAAATAACTTTCTTTTCTTTTAAGAAAAAGGGATGTACAAGATCCAGGCAACATAAAAACAAGTGACTAACCTCATGAGGTATGCAAAGATTTGAAACAAATTATGAAGCATTGCATAGCTAGAGACACCCCGGTAACAAAAAATGGAATATAATTATTAACGGTTTTATCCCCAAATAGACTATCATTATGCCAAATTAACCCGGCATCTCTTTATAAGAGAACTGACATTCTAAGAAGAGCACAAGAAATCCATCTGATATCATCATATATATTGGATACAATGCCACTTGGGGGGAAAAAAAAATTCCAGGTAAGGTATCATAGGAATATAAAAGAATTACAACTTCACTTAAGAAGAGAAAACAACATGAGGACCAAAAGTGGTGTTACTGAGATGTTTCAGAAGAGGTTTTTGGATTCAAATGTGTTTTATTGATAATGATTAAAAAATTCAGAACATGCTAACAACACTTTCCAGTGGCACAAACTTATAAACCTTCAACAGAAAGGTGAAAAATGAGACATTGTATAGAATGAGCTTGAGTAACAGTCTGAAAGCCTGGAGTGGAAAGGTGGATTAAAAGTAGAAATACAAAGCTCAGTCACACACACCAAGGACAGGGAAAGGATGCCATAGGCTAAGGACTTCTCTGAAAGCAAGAGCCTAAGTGTATACTCATGTTAGCCCTGAAACATGACATGATAAAATCTTTAGCTGAGAAGTACCAATTTAAGATATATCAGTAGGAACAAAAAGTACATTTGAAACACTACACACAACGTTTATAAAATGGACACGGGTCCAGCTTACACTGGAAAACTACCGTCAGATCTCAAAGACTTAGAAGAACGGATCAAGTTTTTCAGGGAAAAGACTTGCAGAATTTTAGCCTCTTGCAAAATTGCAATAAGCCAGGAATTGAAATATCTGAGCTGAAAGAATGTAATTTGAACCTAAATCATTTGGCTCTGATCACACACTATTGCCTTTAAACTATTAACCTCATCCAAAGTACAGTCTAAGAATGTTTTTGTACTACGTGTTTACATGTCTGTAGTTCTAAATCCACATTCAAGGCACCAGTTATGCAGACTGATCTCATCGGGGTCATGAGAGGAAAAGGCACTTCTGAGTGACTTTAGGTCCTGTGTAGGATGAATAATCCCAAGTGGCTGTCTGTCCTTCTCCACTAAGTGACTGGAAAACATACAATGCTTGAATAAAACACCCAAACTTACCTGGTGTGACTTCAGAATTTGGTGCATCATTAAAAAGACATGCAAACAAATAAAGAGTTGTTCATTTATTTTCTTTTACTTCACATATCTGTACAATAATCTATGTCAGATCTTAAATATTCTGACACACTGAATAAAAAGAGAGAAGAGCATCAGGTTAGTTACAGCTTGAGCTCTATCAGTTTATGGAAGCAATTATATTACATAATTATCAGGTAAACTGAATTTAAATTTTGCTTCCATTTCTGTGAGCATATACAAATTGTAGAGTTCAGCAATACTACTGCGATTTCTGTGTTTTGCACTAGAGAAGATTATCTCCACCTTTGTAACAGTTTTGGTTGATTATTTTAATTTCATACTAACATTCACTATGGTTGCAAGCTCTGCTACATCCTAGTGATTACATCTTCCATAAGAAATACAAACAGCCAAAACAAACGTCCTGCTGTTACCTACCACATTTTTTACAGTGCCTTTGGCATTACATTCACATTTTTTCTTGGTAAGATGTAAGGAGTACTTCCTGTTCAGGGGAAATTGTAAAACTGTAAACATATGCCTGTTAAACTGCTAAATAAATTCTTCATTCATTAAGCCAACAATATTGGAGATACTGCCCTTGGTTGAATAGATGTTTATATGGTTGATCGACAATAATAATAACAAAGTAATTTTCATTACAAAAGAAGTCTCTTAATGGTGTACTCTAGGTTGTTTGACCAGACATTTAAATACAAATAGACATCCTTTCTGTCTCTTATTTTTTTATAACTATAGCCCAATTATTCTATGTAAGAACACAACCGAGGGCAGTTACCATTTTCTAAATGTAATGGAATCAATTTCCTATAGGCAGGTGAGCTTTAGCATAAAGTTTCCTCTCTATAGGATCAAGTAAGCCATTAGAAGGAAATTAGCAGCTGGCATGATAACTGAATTAAGCTCATTACTAATCATTTTTAGCAACTGCTGAGTGATTCATGAAGTGTTTTCAAATCTAAAAAACACTTCATGAAATAGGTGAAGAAACGTGAACAAATTGTTGTTAGAAATTCCTGCTTTAAATTTGGATCTTAGGCAAGGAAAGATGATTGAGCTCCGTGTTGGGAAATTAAAAAAAAAAAAAATAAAGACAGTTTTCTGCACTTTCAACCTAGACCAGCACAGTGAAGATGTTTTCAATAGTTCTTTCTAAACGGATGGGTTTCTTTCTCCTAATTAGTGAATTAGCTGCTATATACACCAAAGTAAAGCTAGTGAAATTATTTCACAGAATCACAGAATTAACCAGATTGGAAAAGAACTTTGAGATCAATGAGTCCAGATTACACTGGGATAAGATTAGCAAAATAGCTGATCCTTGTTAGCTGCACTTGTGATTCTCAATACCTATGACTTGCATTTAGCTGAAGCACATCCCCAAGTCTGTTTTTTGTTTGTTTGTTTTCAGAAGTGTTGGAGTTGCAGTTTCTGAAAAACTTGTTGAGATTTCTGGAGAAAAAAAAAATAATGTTGGGATTTGTTTGGTTTTCCATGTCAATGTACTTGAAATGAAGCTCTCTTTATGGATGGAGTCTTGGCTGTTTATGTTGTGCTACCTCTGATGAAAGCTAAACAACTTCCAGACCTTTGCAGTATATCCCAGGGATTCTGCCCCTAGTGAAATTAGGTTTTGTGATGTTGGGGTTTTCAGAAAAATACTGTTCCTTCCTCAACTCCCAATCACTTGTTTCTCTCATTAATTTGAATTTAAAAACAACTTTTAAAAATACAAAATGGGGAAATCTGAAGGAAAACAGATGCCTAATGGTTTACAGAAACACAGAATTACAGAATGGCAGAGGTCACAAGAGACCTCTGGAGATATCTAGTCCAGCCCTGCTGCTAAAGCAGGTTCACCTAGAGCAGCTTGCATAGGATCATGTCCAGGAACATTTTAAACATCTCCAGAGAAGTAAATTCCACAATCTCTCTTGGCATTCTGTTCCAGTGCTCCATCACCCTCAAAGTACAGACATTACTTTCTCGTGGTCAGATGGAGCTTCCTGTACTCCAGTTTATGTCCATTCCCCCTTGTTCAGTCACTGAGAACCACTAAAAAGAGTTTGGCCCCATCCTCTTAACTCTCATCTTTTGTATATTTGTAGTAACATCCCCTCTCATCCTTCTATTCCTCGGGCTAAATAGGCCCAGACCTCTCAGCCTTTCCTTGCAGGAGAGATGTAGCTATCTCCTAATGGCCTTCACAGTTCTTCCATTGGAACATCTCAAGAAATCACTAATCTCTCTTGAATTGAAAAGCCCAGAAGTGGACGATATACTACAGATGTGGCCTCACTTGGGCAGAGTAGAGGAGGAAAAAACCCGCCCATCTCCACACACCCCAGGATACCATTTGCCTTCTTGGCCACAAAAGCACATTGCTGAATCAGAGTTAAATTGTTATCCAGCAGAACTCCCTTCTTTACAGAGCCGTTTTCCAGCAGGTCAACCCCTAACCTGTACTTGTGCATGGGCTTATCCCTCACCAAGCGTAGGACTCTACACTTGCCTTTGTTGAGCTTCATGCGATTTCCCTCCACACAGCTCTCTGGCCTGTCCAGGTCTCACTGAATGGCATCACAACTTTCTGGTGTATTTGTCACTCCTCCCAGTTTTGTGTCACCAGCAAACTTGCTGAGGATACAACTCTGTCATTTCATTCAGGGCCCTGGTTTATATACTGAATAAAACTGCACCTAGTACTGACCCTTGGGGAACACCACTAGCTGCAGGCCTCCAATTAGACTCTGCACCACTGATCATAACCCTCTAAGCTCTGTCATTCAGGCAGTTCTCAATCCACCTCGCTGTCCGCTCACCTAACTCACACTTCATAAGCCTACCAATGAGGATGTTATGGGAGACACTGCCAAAAAGCTTGCTGAAGTCAAAGTAGATGACATCTACTCGTCTACTCAGCCTTATTAGAAGGCTATGAGGCTGGTTAAGAATTATTTCCCTTTGGTTAATCCACACTGACAACTCCCAAAAAAACATTTCTTCAACATGCTTAGAGATGATATCCAGAATGAACTGTTTCAAGCCAGTTTTGCCAATGAAGCTTCTTTATCAGCAAACCACAGCCCTGATAAGAACTTCATCAGAGATTATCAAATGACATAGTAAGCCTGAAGGCCTTTAGAGAGGAAATTCTACTTATTTCTCAAAAGGCTATTAAAAATTTTAAAAACCTTTGAACTTATTTATTCTTACATTAAGCCATTTTCTCTGTGTTTATTTAGTGTGTCCAGACCTTGAAGCAGCTGAGAATGACAGACAGACATTCAGCACTGGCCTTTAGGCAGCCTGCGAGTGACTGAGTCACTGTGACAAGAGCACATAGGATTCGTAACAGAGTTTGCCTCTCGGCTCTCTTTTAGTGTTTTGGTTCATCCTGCTCCTTTAAATCCGTCTGAAAAGGATTTTCAGAGTTAAAGTAAGAAGTGGTTTACAAAATCATCTCAACTTAGTTACCACTGGATGCACTTTAACCACAAAAACATCATAAATAGTTATTTAATTTCCAGGTTATAAATCAGCTAGTTATAACAGATGTTACCATTATACACACTTTACAATATCATTTATAGCTGTCACATTAAAAGCTAAAGTAATCTGGCAGAAAATAAACCCTCTGGCATCCCATCTTGTCATCAGATGTCAGAGGGGCTGTGGGCAGCTGAGCTTATTTCCTGAGTGATGCCCAGTTCAGCACTAGAAGTCTGGTCAGGTCCAATATGCATTTATTGAACTATCGTGATTACGGATAAACTAAGAGTGTGCTGCACTTTCAGACTAGTCACACTCCATGAACTCCCACAGCCATATTTAGAGAGTGAGGTCCTGTTCAATGAGAAATTTCTACAACTATCTTAATGATAGTGCAGTTTATTAAAGCAACAGTAGAGGCTGGTGATAAATGTACTGCCTGCCAAGCATGTGCATGTATTAAAATATATATAAATTATACAGCCTGGCTACCAGTGCATGAAATCAAGAAATTACTCTATGGAGATTTAAATTTCCCCATGGAAGCACTCAGTACAATCAAGGATTCAAATTTTACTCTATGAGAGGCTCAGCCCAGAAGTTGCAAGTAGTCTTGCAGCCCAGAAGTTGCAATGACATCTTCCCTAATGTTCCCCTTCTCCCAAGCTTTAGCAACTCTAGGCAAACATATTTTACATATCTTTATTATGACAGTGTGAGTGTGCAGCCCAGACCGCCAACCATATCCTGAGCTGCATCAAAAGAAGTGTGGCCAGTAGGGCTAGGAAGGTGATTCTCTCCCTTTACTCTGCTCTCATCAGACCCCACCTGGAGTACTGTGTGCAGTTCTGGAGCCCCCAACAGAAGAAGGACATGAAAATGTTGGAGCGAGTCCAGAGGAGGGCCACGAAGATGATCAGAGGGCTGGAGCAGCTCTGCTGTGAGGACAGGCTGAGAGAGTTGGGGCTCTTCAGCCTGGAGAAAAGAAGGCTTTGAGGAGACCTTATAGTAGCCTTCCAGTATCTGAAAGGGTCCTACAGGAAGGCTGGGGAGGGACTATTCACAAGGTCTTGTAATGACAGGAAGAGGGTTAATAGGTTTTAAATGGCAGAAGGGAGATTGAAATGGGATGTTAGGAAGAAGTTCTTCACAGTGAGGGTGGTGAGACACTGGAACAGGTTGCCCAGAAAGGTTGTGGCTGCTCCTTCCCTGGAGGTGTTCAAGGCCAGACTGGATGAGGCCTTGAGCGACCTGTTCTAGTGGGAGATGTTCCTGCCTATGGCAGGAGCTTGGAACTGGATGATCTTTGAGGTCTCTTCCAAACTAAACCATTCTATGAGTCTATGATTCTATGGTTGGCATAAAATTCTCTTTCTCTGATTTTAAGGGTATATGCTAAGCAAGCTCAGAAAGGAGTGGTCGCTCAGCTGAGGCTATGGTGGAATCAATTCCTTGCATACCATACTCCTTTGATATTACACCTTTCCTTAATGTACGAATGATGTCAAACCTTTAATATAAGTTTAATTTCCATGTTAACTCTAGTCGTTCCACCACAACAATAACATCTATGCTTCTGTGGTGATTTGGCAGCTAGCTGCCCCCCCATGCTTTGAAATAATTCAGGCTAGGGCTCAGTCAGCTGGAAGTTAATAAATGAAGCTTTATATTTACAGTAATGCACAAAATGCAAGATGGTATTTACAATGTATAACAGATATTTACAGATATATACAGTAAAAAGGTAATACAGAAACACCACACCCCTCCCAGAGATCAAAATCCCTAAGAGGGGTCTCTAACCACGCCTACCACCTTCCTCCCTTCCCCAATCTTATCTCACCATCTGTTTCACGCAACAGACAGGCGGAGGGATAGGCCAGGGGGATTAGCAGCAGGAAAGAAGTTAGTGAAATTATTCAGATTCAGCTACAAAAGGCAGGGAGAAAGAGCCATACAAGAGCAACCACAGCCCAAAGCAGTCTGAAACAGTCTGATCATCTGATTTATCTATGTTTGGGTCACAACTCTTAAACAATTTTTTTTTCTTTCTCAGTAAAGCTATGAGTGAAGTAGCACCATCAATGCCTTCCTCTCTCAGCCTATAGCCTAATTTCTCATTCAAATCCTCCAATTAGTTCAAACTAGCACAGCTTCATGTTTACATATGGAACTTTATACTTCAAAGTGTTCTCTGTCACCTGAATAAATGTTTTTAAATGTCCTCATAATAAAAGTTGGGCAAATAAGGTGATCCCAGTACAGGTTGCTTAACTAAGTTGATTCTGAAGTGCTGTTGTTAAATTTGGAGAAGAAAATCATTAGCATTTGCAGAAGAATAGTTTAAGAAAATAAAGTCTGAATCAGCATCACACATGATCTATAAGTAATGTGGTCTCTTTATAAAACCAAATAAAATTATGTTTTTAACAGAATATTTTAACAGAAATAAGAAACCACAGATCAGATCTAGCAGTATGTTAAAACTGGTACCTTTAGAAATTAAATCAGAGTAGAAAATTAAACTAAAATTTAAAAAAATAAAATAAAGTCAAAATGTTGACCCCTGCAGGGTATTTTGGGCAATGAATTAAATAATATTAGTAGAAAATAATTTCAGGAAGAAAAAAAAAATCAGACTTTGTTTAAAAAATTTGAACTTTTATTTACCATCTCTAAATTTGGGAGAGGGGAGAGGGAGGAGAAAAAAAAAATGATAATACTTTTCACTACTGAAACTAGTTATCTTTCTCTGTCTGCACAGGTCATCACACATGCTTTTTGTTAGTCTCAAAATTTAGTATTGTACTAATTGTAATGCTAGTGCCAAGATTAGAATTTAACTTGCTGTAATGCTTGTAAAAGACTTTAGTAGCACATGCTGCTTGTAGAGGGGTTTAATATATTTCAGAACTTCAGAATAACAATTTCTGAAAGAGACTAGGAAGGGCTTTTATTCTTTTATATAGTCCATTACTTGATTAATTTTTAATGAAGTACTGTAGATCAGTCACAACAAGAAACAGATGTGAGACTGTGTTGTGTGATCTTAATATTTCTATGTACACAGCTCTGACTGTTAGCTAATATGATTGTGTATCCCTTTCTAAATCTCTCTCTTGCTTCTACTTAAACAACAAATAAAGGATTATAAACCTTTTTTAAAATAAGTATTGAAACAGTATATGAAATATGAAACTTTTTTTAATACCAAAAAGTTTCAGGTGACTTAAAAAACCTTATTTTGTAAGTTCATTTAATTTTCTGAAATGTTGTTTGGCCGTTGTTTTTTTTTTAAATTGTGTGAAAGACATGAAATTTTCCAACACATTTTTACTCCAATTTCATTGTTCCCTGTTGCAACATACAGCAAGGGTAATAAATAGATTTAACATTGTTATGTACTGAACAGTGCCCTGAGAAAAAATTGTCATTCATAGCTTGAGTCTTTAACTTGAAGAGTGTGTAAACCCAACATTCATACATGTAAAAAAATTACACATTTTATTACTGTCTATATGGAACTAGTATATATAAGTTTATACACACATACATACACATATTCCAAGAATGAAAGACAATATGCATTTTTCTTCTGTGTGTAGTAAAAGGATATAAAATAAAAGGAAAAACAATGTACTGTTGATCAGTGGTATTTCCTTTTCCCCACTTCTTATCTATGAGTTCAATTTCTCTCTAAGGTGAACAGACTTAGTTGTAATAAAAATCAATTAGATATTGTGAATGATTAAAATGAAGGAAAGCAACACTCAGTTGAATCAGCTCCAGTTTGTTACCCTGAAGGTGGCACAAGATGATATAATTTTAAATGTGATTCATGCTGTTTAGACAGATGATATAAATATCTCAGGGTGACAGAGATAAATTAGTTTTATCCATCACAACAGTCTAGAGTCAAGGTTTCTGTTAATAATTCAATGGTTCTGTGAAGATTCCTCACTTATTTTTAACCAAATGGTTTCTCATTTTTTTGGAGACCAAAAATAATCAACTTGTAAGTAGGAAGCTTTTTAATAGGCAGAGCAAGTATTCTTTGTCTTCTCTAGAAGATTACTTTTATGTATGTTAGTTTCCCAACATACTCGTTTGTAGAAATACCACACATACCACACAAAACTGTACCTGAGACATGAAAAATTCCTTTCCATTAAATAACTTGCAGAGAAGAAAAGAAAATACAAAGGATCTTCACATATTTAGCTATGTAGACACTAAAACTACATTCCTCTGGGAAAGAAAGATTTGCAAGTCCAGCAGGTTCATTTTTGTGTCACTGTGCTCAAGAGCTGAAATAACCACGATAAATAAACCTCATTTCCTGAGTCTGAGCCAGTTCAGCGTGTGTGCCCCAGGTTTTCTAAGAAATGCTGGCAGACAGACCCTTTGCTAGCTCTTTCCAGCTTTCCAGAACCTGTGGCTACACATAATCTTAGGGCTACATGAGTCCAAAAGTGATGATCCAAAACTAACTGAAAAAGAATCCCTGATTCAACATGAGATGAAACTGTTAATGCTTGCCTTCATCACTGCTATTCCAAAAAATCTCACAAATGCTACAGGGTTTTTGGGGATTTTTTAAATTTGGGTTTTTTTAAGTGACATAAATTTATTAACAGCTGTAACTTCAAAGGTGTGTTAAACAGCTACTTGATTTAAGCCAAGCTATCAAAGCACTTTTAGACTCACGTGGGCAGGAGAAAGCAACCTTTTAAAACCTGAGAGCCTTCACAGTTTTACCTCTTTGGCTTTTTGCCAGTAAGTCTAGAAAACATAGAAACTGTGTCTGTAAAGGAGCTATGGCTCATAATCCTGAAGACAATGAACTCACAATTCTTCCAGTTTCAGATCTATATGGCAGTAACCTGAAAATCTAACACCTGGTGTTCATTGTTTGAGAAAAACTCTCAAAAAGGTCTTTAAAAAGACATTTGAGGATAGCTCTTCTCCTTCTGTATTCAAGAAATGTGAAATTTCAAGTGAAATTCTGCTTCATTCAAAAATTTCCTGCTCAGTGTCCTGGTCTACAGGGGTGGCTGGTCCTATGGCCTCTGACAGCAATATCCCTTGAAGCATTGAGAGTCTGCTCTGATCAAACATTAGCAACCATGCATATAGTAAAAAAACCCTCTGGGCTCCTCCCTCAGAACACTTTTATTTTCTTCAGCAGTTTCATGACTGTCCTGGATTTGTTGGGATAGGATCCCAGGCCAGCCCTGGGCTGCAGGCCATCAGCAGTTCAGAGTCAGCCAAACAGCTGACTTAGTTGGGTGATGGGTATATCCCATACCATAAACATCGTCCTCAGCAAACATGGGAAGTTTGGTGAGCACATGGATTCTTTCTGATACTGTTTTTCATCAGTCAGAGGGGCTCACTTACCATTCTGCTCTTGAGAACAGCTTTCCTGTTCTTTGTAATTGCTGTACATTTGCTAGGCTCAGCATAACTTTGTTTACTTTATATTGGTATTAGTTTTGTGAAATCCATTTTCATTGCAAACCACAAGTGTTCTCTCCTTCTCCTGATCCAGCTTCTTTGCTGATGAGGGGTCACTGGGTGGCAGAACAAATCCTATAGTTTAGCTCTGGACATGGGCTAAACACATTCAGTGAGCCTGTTAGGGCCCGGAGGGTACCACCAGCTCTCCTTGTCTACACCCATTCTCCAAGGGTCAAGGATCCCTGAGGCAACTGCCTCCTGCCCCTGTTATGCCACAGCAAGGCCTGATCTCCAGTTCCCCACGGGTCTGCCTGCTCACAGAAGCTATTGAGCCAGGCTCATCCATGAGCCACATCCCAGCCTGCGCACTATCCATCCTCATCCTAGGGAGACACCTGATTCTGGGGCTGCTCTGGTGCCCTTCTCCGCGCATCCCCCCTCTCCCCCCCAGCATGTTTTGCTTCTGGCTGTTCTTAAAGACAGAGATGTAGAGGGCTTGAACTGCCTACTGAAGAAAGCAGGGTAACATCAGCAAGCACTCAGTGCAGAGAAGTCAGGGTTTCTAAACCATGGATGGATGTTGAAAGACATTTTGTGGGAAAACCTACTTTTAGTTCACCACTCAGTATCTGAAGGAAGAGCAGCATTAATAGGAAGTTTGTAGCTAAAAGTAAAAAGCTTAGTTACTAAACTGAAGAGCTGGCTAAAGATGATATGGTTAAAATATATCCATTCCAGTACAAACTGAAAGTTACCAGTTTATTAAATCACTTAAAAAAAAAACAAAACAAAACAAAACTCAGAAAGTTATTTAAGAGTAGTTTTAGGTTATACACATTGCACATTCAAAGCATATGGAGCTGGTACTAGAGACTAAATGGATCACAGATTGACACCATGAACTTTGCTTTACGGGCTAAATAAGCTCAGATTAGCAGTAGTAACATCTGATTTTCTGCATATGAAATGTGTGTCTAAGCTCAAGTGTAATACTTGATGAGGACGCCACCTCTCTGTCTTTGCCTTTTTCTTAAAGTTCTCATGTGTACAGTTTACTTTTCTTTACAGCCAAAACAAGCCATAATGTTTACTTCTATGAAAATGCAGTAAGGAGCCTGAAGGCCACAACACTGGTGAACTTTAGCACAGATAGGATTCAGGCACCCTGCCATGCCATGATTAATGGTCCATCTGATACTGCACAACTTCAGATTTCCAGCATTTGAAGAGACATAAGCTTATCTGTACTATCCTCTTTTTCATTCTTCTGTTAATCACAGTAAAAGATACTTTAAAACAATACCTTATCAAGTCTGAATGTTTTTCTTACTGAGATTCATAACAAACTTTGCAGCATTCTCCAGAAAATCCAGACCTTCTGCACTCTGCTGGTTAGCAGCTTGGTCAAGCATGCTCACAGTAAACATGCCAGTTGCATAAAGTTTACATGGAACAAGTCAGCTGGGTAAGACAGCTTCACAGAATACAAAGATGAGTCTTAGATATTATTCACAGCATAGTAAACCTAATGCCCAAAAGGTCCAAAATGACAAGCCTTGCACAATCTGTACACGAGGCCAACCTCATGAAATTCAACAAGGCCAAGTATAAGGTCAGTCCCAAGTACAACTCCAGGCTGGGTGGTGAATGGCTGAGAGCAGCCCTGAGGAAAAGGACCTGAGGGTATGGGTTGATGAAAAGCTCAACATGAGCTGGCAGTGTGCACATGCAGCCCAGACAGCAACTGTGTGCTGGACTGCATTAAGAGCAGCGTGGCCAGCAGGGCAAGGGAGGGGATTCTCCACCTTTACTCTGCTCTCCTCAGACCCCACCTGGAGTACTGCATGCCTACAGCACAAGAAGGACATGGAACTGTTGGAGCAAGCCCAGAGGAGGGCCACAAAGGTGACCAGAGGGCTGGAACACCTCTGCTGTGAGGACAGGCTGAGAGAGTTGGGGCAGGAGAAGAGAAGGCTTTGAGGAGACATTACAGTAGCCTTCCAGTACCTGAAGGGGGCCTACTGGAAGGCTGGGGAGGGACTACTGAAAAAGGTCTTGTAATGACAGGACAAGAGGTAATGGGTTTAAACTGTCAGAGGGGAGATTTAAGCTAGATGTTAANTGGGGAGGAGGCTTGGCCAACACCCAGTTGGGCTGTGTTCCCATCTAACAAGACCAGGACAGGCTGGAAGGCTGGATGAAGGCAAACCTCATGAAATTCAATAAGGACAAGCACAGGATTCTGCACTGGGAGGAATGACAGGCACCAGTACATGTTAGAGATTGCCCTATTGGAGAGCAGCTCCACGAAGGAAGACCTTGTAGTCCTGCTTGACAGCAAGTTCTCATGGGACAGCAATGTGCCCCTGTGGCCAAGAGAGCCAATGGTGTCCTGGGGTGCATCAGGAAAAGTATCCAGCAGGTCTCGGGAGGTTCTCCATCTTTACTCTGCCCTAGTGAGACCACACCTGGAGCATTGTGTCCAGTTTTGATCTCCCAAATTCAAGAGAAACAGAGATCTGTTAGAGACAGTCTGATGGAGAGTTATGATGATGATTTGGGGACTTGGGCATCTCCCCTATGAAGAAAGGCTAAGAGACCTGGGGCTGTTTAGTCTGGAGAAGAGAAGACTGAGGGGGGATCTGATCAATGTCCATAAATATCGGAGGGGTGGACGTCAAGTGAATGGGGTGCAATCACTTTTTTTGAGGTGCACAGTAATAAGACAAGGTGCAACAGCTACAAATTGGAATATAGAAGGTTTCAACTCAACATAAGGAGAAACTTCTTTACAGTGAGAGTGATGGAGCACTGGAAGTGGCTGCCCCGAGAGGTTGTGGAATCTCCTTCTCTGGAGACTTTCAAAACCTGCCTGGATGCATTCCTGTGCAGACTACCCTAGGGGATCCTGGGCAGGGAGGTTGGACTTGATGATCTCCTGTGGTGGTTTTGCAGTTACCTGCCCCCCCCCACACTTTGAAATAACCCAGGCTAGGACTCAGTTGGCTGGAAGTTAATAAATGAAGCTTTATATTTACAGCAATGAACAATATACAAGATTATATTTACAACATATACAATATATACAACAGATATTCACGGATATATACAGTAAAAAGGTAATACATAAACACCACTCCCCTCCCAGAGATCAAAATCCCTAAGAGGGGTCTCTAACCACCCCTACCACCTTCCCCCCTTCCCCAATCTTATCTCACCATCTGTTAATGCAGCAGTTAGGCAAAGGTAGATTGGCCAGGGGGATTAGCAACAGGAAAGAAGTTAGTGGAATTATTCAGATTCAGCTACAAAGGGCAGAGAGAAAGGAGCCATGCAAGAGCAGCCAGAGCCCAAAGATGTCTGAAACCTCTTATATATATTTGGGTTATCACTCTTAAAACAATTTTTTTTTCCAGTAAAGCTGTGAGTGAAGTAGCACCATCAATGCCTTCCTCTCTCAGCCTATAGCCTAATTTCTCATTCAAATCCTCCAATTATTTCAAACCAGCACATCTCCAGAAGTCCTTCACAGTCTCTATGATTCTATGATTCTGTTAGTCTGTAAATATATGCTACCTGTACTTTGCATAGAGAGCTGGAGGGGAAAAAAGAGGTCATGCTCATAAAACAGCTACAAACCTCCTAAAATGGTTACACATAAGTGAAATTTAGTACCATCCTCAGAAGTTATTACTCAGTAATTATGCTCAAGAAATTGAGTATTGTGATTTTTCAAATAAGGAGTCTCCTAGAAGACATACTTTCTTATCTGAAATCATTACATGATTGTGTTATCTATACTGACAAAATTTTATTATTTGTTATTAAAACTGTTTATATGCTTAATCTCTCTCACAATAAGCATAGTTATCTAATTGGAATGGACAACAATTTTATTTAATGGTGGTTTTGCATATGTAGCAAATTAAGGGATGTGCTTGCACAGTTTTCATACAACTTTTATTGAAAAGTTTAGTTTTAAAAAGATAAAATCTTCATGTATATGTCTTGCACAGCAGTATGTCAACAGAAAAACACAAACAAAGTTAATTACTTCACTCAGATTTACTTCAAAGCCATACTTTCACTCCTTTGGTTAAACCAGAAAGTTCTTTAGCAATATATAAGTTCCTAAGCTACAATCATAAATATTAACCGTTTCCTTTAGACTTATGCCTGGTAGGAAATCTGATTACTCTCTCTTCAGTGCAGCGCAGATGCTACACACTTAGCATAGAAAAATAAAAAAGGGAAACAAGAGTTCCATAGGCTGTCACAGCATAGGTTAAAATTGTTAAATATCAGCTATTAGTCCCTGAAACTGAGTCAACAACTTCTCCAAAACTTCTGTTAGCATATGGAGGAAACTCATTACAAAAAGAAGAGGTGTATAAAACTGGAGTATCCAAGGATGTACTTGCTTACAGCAATGTTTAAAAAAATTCCTAAGCATTGCAAATAATTTCAATAGTCCATTATTGAGGGAGAAAGGCACAGGTGTATTAAAATCTCAGTTACAAAGGTTTTGAAAATGTTTCACCACCAGTGACAAACAAAAGTGGCATACCCCAGCATTCCAGTGAGGAGTGTGGGTCAAAAGTGAAATCTATTTCTAAGGACATTAAGTTTTCACATTTATCCACTCTTTTCAGAAGTGCCAAATGTTAAACAAATGCTTCTCAAGATTTATTTTGTTTATAATTTCTTCCCACTGTACTGCTAGGTATTAAGTTTCCCTTCTCGTGCTTTTTGACATTAACAATCTCTTCATACCATTTTCCCTGTCTTTTTAGGAAGGTTAAACATTTGTGAACTTTTAACCTGTTCAGCGATTGCAGGTTCTTTATAAGC
The DNA here is from genome assembly GCA_013396835.1 of Psilopogon haemacephalus. Classification (NCBI taxonomy): domain Eukaryota; kingdom Metazoa; phylum Chordata; class Aves; order Piciformes; family Megalaimidae; genus Psilopogon; species Psilopogon haemacephalus. Next base: position 2,238 of record VWZI01020592.1, on the reverse strand, counting down.
TTTAAAAACTTAAAGCTCAGCAAAATAAAGATGTATCCTATTTCCAAAACATACCTCAGGTTGACAGTTTTTTCTGCAGTCCAGCCAAACCTCCTGCAGCACCTCCTGTGGTTATCACAAGTCTCCAAAGCACAGACTTGCTAGTGTACCAGGTTGTGCACCTGCCCATCAGTGAAACAAAACCAGTCTTCACTTCACCAAACATGGTATGTGGAAAGTTTTATTCCTAATCTAACGGAAACAAAATGCTAAAATGTGTTGAAATTGCAATCAGTCTTCAAAAAAAAACCAACACTGCCTGGATTGGTAGTGAAATT
>VWZI01020591.1:8324-44084 GCA_013396835.1 Psilopogon haemacephalus | reverse complement strand
TTGTGGTCCCTCCCAACCCTGACTGATTCTATGATTCTATGAAACCCCCAGAGAGGTAGCACAAACCCACTCAGCAGATGGGCAGTGAGAACAGGACACTGTCTGATTTGCTTCATAGAATCATAGAATTGTTTGAGTTAGAAGGGACCTTTCATGTGGGCTGTGACACCATGGTTGGACTTGATGATCTTAGAGGTCTTTCTGAACTGCAGTAACTCTCTGCTTCCATGATCTTCAACCAGAGCAGGTTGCTCAGGGCCACAACCAACCTGACCTGGAACGGTTCCCAGGGACAGGACACCCACAACCTCTCTGAGCAACCTAAGCTGGGGGTGTCACCTTCCTCAATGTCATGTTAAGTAGAAAGGTGTTAGGTGATAGGATGGGACTTGATGATCTCGTAGGGTTTTTTCCAACCTGGTTAACTCTCTGATTCTGTGACCTTGAAGGTCGAGTCCAAGCGTTTGGATCAGCCACAGCGATTTGGAGCCGCACAGAAAGCGTCGCTGCTACGGGTGCTAAAAGGGTTGAGGACTTGAGGCTGGGATGTCCAGGACATGTGGGCAACCTCCTCTTACCCCAATAATGTGGATTTTAATCACTCTGTCTCTTCCAGTAAGCCTTGCAGCGTTGTCAAACACGTTCAAGTTGCTTCGTGACAGGACTGTCACCTTCCCTTCTGTGCTGCCTCTGACGTCACCTGCAGGAACAAATGCAGAGTTAGGGGCAGGCAGAAAGTAGCTCAACCCAAAGAGCTTATAAATGGAAGAATTAATCCTGGACAGTTTGTTTATTATCCCAGAATATCAGCATGGTGGGGGTTGGAAGACACCTTTGGAGATCATCCAGTTCAACCCCACCCAGCTAAAGCGGGGTCACCCACAGCAGGTTGTCCAGGATCACAACGGACAGGTGGGGCTGGAATCTCTCCAGAGACTTCACAACCTCTCTGGGCAGCCTGCTTCAGGGCTCCACTACTCTCACAGCAAAGATGTTTCTCCTCACGTACACATGGAACCTCCTGGCTTCCAGTTTGTGCCTGTTGCCTCTTGTCCTGTCATAGAGCACCACTGAAAAAGAGTCTGGCCCCATCTTCTGGACCCCCACCCTTTAGCTCTTGCTGAGCATTGAGCAGATCCCCTCTCAGGCTGCTCTTCTCCAGGCTCAACAGCCCCAGGGCTCTCAGCCTTTGCTCCTCACAGAGATGCATCGAGGAGACCTTATAGCAGCCTACCAGTGTCTGAGGGGGGCCTACAGGAGGGCTGGGGAGGGTCTGTTAACAAGGTCTTGTAATGACAGGACGAGGGGGAATGGGTTCAAGTTGGCGGAGGGGAGATTTGAACGGGATGTTAGGAAGAAATTCTTCACAGTGAGGGTGGTGAGGCACTGGAACAGGTTGCCCAGGGAGGTTGTGGCTGCTCCCTCCCTGGATGTGTTCAAGGCCAGGCTGGATGAGGCCTTGAGTGACCTGATCTAGTGGGAGGTGTCCCTGCCTATGGCACAGGGGGGTTGGAACTGGATGATCTTTAAGGTCTCTTCCAACCTAAACCATTCTATGATTCTATGCTTCAGGCCCCTCAGCATCTTTGGCGCCTCCACTGGACTCTGCAGTAGTTCCCAGTCTCTTGAACTGGGGAGCCCAGAAATGGACCCAGGACTCCAGCTGTGGCATCAGTAGGGCAGAGTTCAGTAGAAGCTCCCTCAACCTGTTGGCCACTTTTTTTTCTGTGCACCCTTGGCAACAAAGGCACATTGCTGGCACACAGGCAGTTTGTTGTCCACCAGCACCCCCAGGTCCTTCTCCACAGAACTGCTTCCCAGCAGGTCACTCCTCAACTGTACTACTGCAGGGGGTTCTTCATCTCCAGGTGCAGGGCCCTACACTTGCCCTGGTTGAACTTCATAAGGTTCCTCTCTCCCAGCTCTGCAGCCTGGCCAAGTCAGCTGGATGGCAGCACGGCCTGATGGGCTCCCAACCACTCCTCCCAGGTTGGTACCATCATGCAGTAGCTCTGCAACTCCCAGTTACTGAACAGAGCTGCCTGAGCCAAGAGATGCACCAACACAACTTACCCTTCTGGTTTCCACCCACTAACGTCTTATTCCTGACCTTCTTGCAGACATCCAGAATGGTTGCTCCAACATAAGCTATTTCAGGACCAAATCTGAAACTCTGCATGGGAAAAAACATGAAGGGAACAGCAGGAAAAGAAGAGGAACCTGTTAGAACCTACAGAAGTATTGCTATATATGGAACTCTACAATTCCCACCAACCTTCTGGACAACATTTCTCCTAGACATGGGACCCAAATCTCCACAAACTCTTCCTAGGAGTCCTTGTCAGTCTTCAGTCCAAGGTGACAGGAACTATGCTGTGAGATGGGACTAGCATACAGGGTGAGATGTGGTTTCCAGCCTCTCTCTCCCCAACAGCTGCCACTGCTAAGACTCCTTCCCAACTTAATGTGACATATCTGTCCTTTAGCAGGACAAGGGCTAGAGGTGGTGAGAAAGGGGCTAGGTCCTTCACAGGATCACAGGATATTAGGGGTTGGAAGGGACCCAAAGAGATCATTGAGTCCATCTCCCCTGCTAGATCAGGGCCGTAATCTAGCTCAGGTCACACAGGAAGACATCCAGACAGGCCTTGAAAGTCTTCAGAGAAGGAGACTCCACAACCTCTCTGGGAAGCCTGTTCCAGTGCTTTGTGACCCTTACAGTAAAGAAGTTCCCCCTTGTGTTGAGGTGGAACCTCCTGTGCTGCAACTTACACCCATTGCTCCTTGTCCTGTCCCAGGGAGCAGGTGAGCAGAGCCTGTTCCCCCCAGCTCCTGACCCCCAGCCCTCAGATATTTATAAACATTGATTAAATTCCCTCTCAGCCTTCTCTTTTCCAGACTATGCAGCCCCAGGTCCCTCAGCCTCTCCTCATAGGGCATGCCCTACAGTCCTCCCCTTGGCTGAGCTGCTGCTGAGGTTATGGATTGGAGCAACAGGGCTGGAAGTTGCTCCTCAAGGTTTCCTAACCTGTAGATCTGAAGCCAACAGTCAAAATCTCATGAGGTCAAAGGCCTAAGGAAGCCTCTCTAACCACCAGTGCTGGGCTGAACACACCACCAGCAGCAGCAAAGAGAAGAGGAAGATCTTGTTACCCAGGAATCTCCACAGGCAAGGGGATGCAAGGCTGGTCCTGAGACTTGCCACGAGAGGTGTGGCTGCAAACAAAGGCAGTGGCACCTGCCCCACTTGTTCCAGTCCTATGTGCCTGGCCCTTGTCCCTGCCCCTTAGCAAAGCTGCCATGGTGCAAGGGGTAAAGGCAGCTGGGGTGGATGGGTGTTTTGGTGGCCATTCTGGTTTAGAAGCTGGTGGGATTGCGGCTGGTGTAAGTTGATGCATTGTGCAAGGATGCCCACAGGGCAAAGGCCTGGAGATTCCCAAAGAGGAGTTCTTCCCTCACATTAGCTGTGACAGCTGGGTAGCCATGAGGCTACCTTGAATCATAGAACTGTTGAGACCTTTGAGATCATCAAGTCCAATCACTTGCCTAGAGCTTGCAACCCCACCACTACTGCTAAGTCACTACCACTGAACCATGTCCCTCATTATAGAATCACAGAATGTCAGGGGCTGGAAGGGACCCTGAAAGCTCATCTAGTCCAACCCCCCCTGCCACAGCAGGATCACCTATACCAGATCACACAGGAACACAGCACCACATCCACCCATCTTTTAAATACCTCCAGGGATGGTGACTCCACCATCTGCCTGGGCAGCCTGGCCCACTGTCTGAGAACCCTTTCTGTGAAGAAGTTGTTTGTCGTGTCCAACTGGAACCTCCCCTGGCACAACCTGAGCCTGCTTCCTCTTATCCCATCACTTGTTGCATGTGAGAAGAGACCAATCCCCACCTCACTCCAGCCTTCTTTGAGGCAGTTGTAGAGCACGATGAGGCCTCCCCTTAGGCTCCTAAAACCAGCTGAACATTGTGATCCATGCGGCCCAGACAGCAGCTATGTCCTGGGCTGCATTAAGAGCAGCTGTGGGCAGCAGGGCAAGGGAGGGGATTCTCCCCCTTTACTCTGCTCTCCTCAGACCCCACCTGCAGCACTGTGTGCACTTCTGGAGCCCCCAGCACAAGAAGGACATGGAACTGTTTGAGCCAGTCCAGAGGAGGGCCACAAAGATACTCAGAGGGCTGGAGCACCTCTGCTGAGGACAGGCTACAAGAGTTGGGGCTCTGCAGCCTGGAGAAGAGAAGGCTTCGAGGAGACCTTATAGCAACCTTCCAGTATCTGAAGGGGGCCTACAGGAGGGCTGGGGAGGGACTGTTCACAAGGCCTTATAATGACAGGACGAGGGGGAATGGGTTTAAAATGGCAGAGGGGAGGTTTAAACAGGATGTTAGGAGGAAGGTTTTTACAGTGAGGGTGGTGAGATACTGGAATGGGTTTCCCAGGGAGGTTGTGGCTGCTCCCTCCCTGGAGGTGTTGAAGGCCAGGCTGGAGGAGGCCTTGAGTGACCTGTTCTAGTGGGAGGTGTCCCTGCCTATGGCACAGGGGGGTTGGAACTGGATGATCTTTGAGGTCTCTTCCAACCCAAACCATTCTATGATTCCATGATCCTGGGCAACCCGCTCTGGGTGACCCTGCTTTAGCAGGTGGCTTGGACTAGATCTCCAGAGGTTTCTTCCAGGCTGTGATTCTGTGGCCTTACCTGGGTGAGGAAGTAGACATGAGTGTGAGGCAGTGTGTAGAAGGTATTGATGGCACCTCGAAAGGTGTAGATGAGCTGGTGAGGGTCTCCCACGAGGATGATGCCGCAGGTCTGCGAGCTCACAATATCCATGATGGCTGCAGGGGAACAGCAGAGCAGTAAGTGGGAGCCTGCTCGCACACCAGGAGTGAGCTGCCACCAGATCTCCTGCCTGGTGACGCTGGAGAAGAGGTCAGCTCAGCTGCACAGAGAGGTAAAGCAAGTGTGCTGCTGACTGGGAGCTCTGCAGATGTCCTCCCGCTCTTGCAGTCTGATGATGTTCTCTCCTGGACTGCAGCTGCACAGCGCCTTAATCCCACACTTGTGAGCCCACCACCCATCCCCAGCCACCTGGGTGTGTGCACAGTGACTCAACACACACCTCAGCAAGCCCTTCAGCCCACTTCAGCCAAGCCTGGCTGTGGTTCAGTGATGTCAAACCCTCTGAGATCCCAGCCCTCCTGTGAGTACGGGTGGGAGATGGTCTGAAGAAGCCTTTTGGCTGATTTAATGTAGGATCAGAGAATGCTTTGGGTCACCCGCCTAGTCCATCTCCCTAAAGTCTGCAGGGACATCTGCAACCACAGCAGGTTGCTCAGAGCCCCAAAACAACCTGATCTGCAATGGTTCCAGGGATGGGGCATCTCCTGCTGTCCTGTCATAACAAGCCCTGCTCAAAAGTCTGTCCCCAGCTTTCTTCTTGGCCACTTTAGCTCCTGAAAGGCCACCAGAAGGTCTCCCTGGAGCCTTCTCTTCTCCAGGCTGAACAACCCCAACTGTCAGCCTGTCCCCACAGCAGAGGGCTTCCAGCCCTCCCATCATTGCTGTGGCCTCCTCTGGCCCTGCTCCAACAGGTCCATTTCTGTCTTGTGCTAAGGACTCCAGAGCTAGCCCCAGGCACTGCAGGTGTGGTCTCAGCATGGTGCAGCAGAGGGGCAGAATCCCCTCCCCCTGCTGCCCATGTTGCTGGGAATCAGCCCAGGACAGGTTGGCTGTGGGCTGGGAGCTCACGGTGCCAGCTCTTGTCCAGCTTTTCACCCCCCAGCACCCCCAAAGTCTTTCTCCACAGAGCTGCTCTCCAGCTCTTCATCCCCAGCCTCGACTGATACCAGGGGTTGCCCTGACCCATGTACAGGACCTGGCCTTGACCTTGTTGAACCTGATGAAGTTCAAACAGGCCCACTTCTGCTTTTGAGGTCCCTCTAGATGAGATCTCATCCCTCAGGTGTTTCAGCTGCACCACTCACCTTGGTGTCATCTGCAAACTTGATGCAAAGACCAGGCCTTATTCCACTCCCACTCTTCTGCTCCTCAGCACACAGTCTGGTCCATTTAGATCCCTTCACATAAGCAGCTCAACTTTACAACAGAGCTTCTCTCCACAACCCCAGCAGAGAAGGCCAGCAGCTTTCTGCTGTATGACTGAGGAATCCCCAGGGTGGTGGAAGGAAGGGGCAAGATCTGCATCCATTGCTGGGGTGGGATGGAACAGCTCTGCTGTTCTGTACCATTTAATCTCTCATCTCTTTGGGAACAGAGCATGTCCTTGGTTTTATAGGTGTTTTGTTTTCCTCTATGAGCAGCAAAGCAGCAGCAAAGAACTTTGGGCAACATGTCAGGATGTCCAAAGGAACTGAAAGCAGCCCCTCAAGCTGAGGGACATGTAACCTTCTGGCCTACTTCCAAGCTGCCTTACTGAATCTGCAAGGGTGTATGACCATGCAAAGGGTCAGCAGTTAGAGCTGAAAGGTGACTCTTCACATCCCTTTGGGCACAGGAACATCTTCCCAGGAAAGTGCTTAGGAAGGCTACAGCTCTGTCTCCTGTCACCACTCACCTGGAGTGCAGTCCTGAGCTTCATCAACAAAAATGGCATCATACCCTGACAGCTGAGGCTTGCTGAGCTGCCAAAGTTTCAAATACCCTGAGAGAGAGAAGAAGGTACATCAGTGGGAGGGTCATTTTCTCATCGCAAACCACCACAACCTTTAAAACAAGTCCTTTCCTGAATGAAAAGAAACAAGGCCAAGTGCAAGGTCCTGCAGCTGGGTCGAGGCAATCCCAGGAACAAATCCAGGCTGGGCAGTGACTGGCTGGAGAGCAGCCCTGTGGGGAGAGACTTTGGGGTGCTGGTGGATGAGAAGCTCAACATGAGGCAGCAGTGAGCACTTGCAGCCCAGAAAGCCAACCAGAGCCTGGGCTGCATCAGGAGAAGTGTGGCCAGCAGGGCCAGGGAGGTGATTCTCCCCCTCTACTCCACTCTGGTGAGACCCCACCTGGAGTACTGCATCCATTTCAGGAGCCCCTATTACAAGAGGGATGTGGAGATGCTGGAGAGTGTCCAGAGAAGGGCCACGAGGACGCTCAGAGGGCTGCAGCACCTCTGCTATGAGGACAGACTGAAAGAGTTGGGGCTGTGCAGGCTGGAGAAGAGAAGGCTTCCAGGTCACCGCCTTGTGGCCTTCCAGGGCCTGGGAGGGAGCCTACAGAAAAGCTGGGGAGAGACTTTTTAGGCTGTCAGGGAGTGACAGGTCTAGGGGGAATGGAGCAAAGCTGGAGGTGGGGAGATTTAGTGGATGTGAGGAGGAAGTTCTTCAGCATGAGAGTGGTGAGGCCCTGGAACAGGTTGCCCAGGGGGGTGGTTGGGGCCACATTCCTGGAGGTGTTTGTAGCCAGGCTGGATGAAGCTTTGTCCAGCCTAATCTAGGGTAGGGTGTCCCTGTCTATGGCAGGGGGGGTTGGAACTAGCTGAGCCTTGTGATCCTTCCAACCCTGACTGATTCTATGATTTATGGTTTCTGACCTTCCTCCTCGCTCGGGGTTGCTCCCAGACGTGGTTCTGTCTTCCTTGGCTGTATGAAGGATGGAAGAAAAAAATCCCACCCAAAAAGCACAGGAGGGAGGCAGCTAATGGTAATGACTCCAAAACTCTCACTGCACAAAGAAAATGATAAGGAAGATGGTTCTTCCCATGCATGGGCTCCCTGGGGTGCTATGTGAACATCTGCTAAGAAGCAAGAGGAAAGGACTCTTTGGTGGAAAAGGTAGTGGTAGGACCAGACTGCAGGAGTGAAGATTTAGATTAGATACAAGGAAGAAATCCTTCACTGTGAAGGTGGTGAGGCACTGGAACAGGCTGGCCAGAGAATTTTTGGATGCCTCAGCCCTGGAGGTGTTCCAGTCTATTTTGGATGGGTCTTTGGGCAGCCTGGTCTAGTGGGAGGGTGTCCCTGCCCATGGCAGGGGGGTTGGAACTAGATGAGCTTTGAAAACCCTTCCAACTCCAACCATTCTGTGATTCTATGACATGCAGAAGCAACAGGGAGCAAACACTTGCTGTTAGCATTCGTTTTCTCACCATCTCACCCATTATTTCTACTATTTTTGTCGCCAGTCACAGTCATCTAAGTAAGTTCCACCATTTTCTGAGGCCCAACAGGACAAATTTTCAGGTCTGGGGCCTGTTTTGAGCTCCCTAATGTGCTAAGTGTTGGGAAATCAGGAATTTTATATTTCGTGGTGCTCGTTCCTGGTGCCCAGACAGAAGTCAGAGTGTCCAGAGATGAAAAACCCAAGCTGGTGGAGGGTCTGGAGAAACAAGTCTTATGAGAGAACTGGGGTTGTTCAGCCTGGAGAAAAGAAGGCTCAGGGGAGTCCTTCTAGCTCTCTACAACTCCATCAAAGGAGGCTGGAGCCAGCTGGGGTTGGTCTCTTCTCCCTAGTATCAGGTGTATGAACAAGAGGAGATGGCCTGAAATTGCACCAGGGGAGGGCTAGGTTGGATATTAAGGAAAATTCCTTTCCTGCTAGAGTGGTCAGGCACTGGAACAGGCTGCCCAGGGAGGTGGTGGAGTTACCATCCCTGGAGGTGTTCAAGAAACCTGTGGGCATGGTACTTTGGGATACATTTTAATGGCCGTGGTGGTGTTAGGTTGATGGTTGGCCTCAGTGATCTTGGAGGTCTTTTCCAACCAAAACAATTCTAAGAAGTATGAATCCATTGAGTTGTCATGGTGATGTTAGGTTGATGGTTGGACTCAATGATCTTGGAGGTCTTTTCCAACCAAAACAATTCTAGGAAGTGTGAATCCATTGAGTTGTCTACTACAGCTCTCTATCCAGAGGCGTTTCACATCTCGGTGGATGAGGCCTTGGGCGACTTGTTCTAGTGGGAGGTGTCCCTGCCTGTGGCACAGGGGGGTTGGACCTGGATGATCTTTGAGGTCCCTTCCAACCTAAACCATTCCATGATTCTGTGATCTCTTGTCTCTTACCATCACAAGGTAGTTTGTATCTCTTCTCTACGTCTCCATTCAGATCCTTCATGTTGCGCCAGATCTCCTTCGCCTCTTCCAGGCTGATCTAAGAGGAGAAAACAGAAGGGTTTGGAGAGATCACTTTGAGCAGAAAACCAATCCAACTACAGATACAGGCTCACAGAATGGGTTGGGTTGGAAGGGATCTCTAAAAGTCAACTGATAGTCTGCAGAGACATTTGCAACTAGAGCAGGTTGCTCGGAGCCCAAACCAGCCTGACCTGGAATGGTTCCAAGGATGAGGCATCTACCACTTCTCTGGGCATCTTGGGCCAGGGTCTCCCCACCTTCACAGTAAAGAATTTCTTCCTTTTCTCTAGTCTAAATCTCCCTCTTTTAGTCTAAACCATTACCCTTTGTCCTGTCACAACAGGCCCTGCTAAAATGTCTATCCCCAGCCTTCTTCTCAGACCCTGTAACTACTGAAAGGCCACCAGGAGATCTCCCTGGAGCGTTCTCCTCTCCTCTGTGTAGCTGTGGTGAGGGAAGTCCTCCTTGCTCTCTACAACTACCTAAAAGGAGGTTGGAGCAAGAAGGAGCCCAGCCTCTTCTCCTCGGTGGCGAGGAAACAGTTTCAAGCTGTGCCAGGGGAGGTTTGGAGTGGATATTAGGAAAGGTTTCTTCACTGAAAGGATTATCAAAGACTGGAATGGACTGCCCAGGGCTGTGCTGGGATCACCATCTCCCCAGAGGTGTTCAAGCAGCGTGTGGACCTGGCATTTAGGGATGTGGTTTAATGTTGACCCTTCAGTGCCGGGCCAAAATTTGGACTGGATGATGCTGGAGGTGTCTTCCAAGAAGGTATCTTCCATGATTCTGGTGCTGAGAGGCACATGGTTTAGTGCTGGATGAACAGTTGGACTCAATCTCAATGGTCTCTTCCAACCAAAATGCTTCTGTGATTGTATGACTTGAGGAGGAGGCTCCATGTCAGATACTCACTTTCTTTTCTTGTGGACTGACAAAGTTCATGTTGCCATGAGTATTTTTGAACTGGACTGGAGTGTGCTCTTCACAGATCTCTTCATCTGGAGAGGCAAAAAAGTTTTCAAGGGTCTTGGAGACTGTTTTTGCTCTTACGAAGAGAGACTGTCCCTCACGGCACTGGATGAGGAAACTGATGGAGTAGACTGACATCTTGGAGAAGTTCAGTTTGCCTTTGGCTTTATAGCTGTGACACAAAAATAAGAGAGACTTGGTGAAGCACACATGAAGAGCAAACTGGCAGGGCAAGCTCACTCTTGCTTGTTTTGACACTAACACTTGCAGAAGATTGTTTCATACACCCGCTTTGACCTAGCAATGGAGCATCTTGCAAATCTGCACAGACTGCTCCTGGTGGAAGCACAAACTTAGAATCTTAGAACCAGTCAGGGTTGGATGGGACCACATGGATCATCTAGTTCCAACCCCCCTGCCATGGCCAGGGACACCCTACCCTAGATCAGCCTGGCCACAGCCTCAGCCAACCTGGCTGCAAACACCTCCAGGGATAGGGCCCAAATCACCCCCTGGGCAACCCATTCCAGGGCCTCACCACACTCATGCTCAAAAACTTCCTCCTCACATCCAATCTGAATCTCCCCACCTCCTGCTTTGCTCCATTCCCCCATGTCCTGTCACTACCTGACAGCCTAAAAAGTCCCTCCCCAGCTTTTCTGTAGGCTCCCTTCAGATACTGGAAGGCCACAAGAAGGTCACCTGGGAGCCTCCTCTTCTCCAGACTGAACAGCCCCAACTCTTTCAGTCTGTTTTGTTTCAGCAAAGGTGCTGCAGCCCTCTGATATCCTTGTGACCCTTCTCTGGACGCTCTCCAGCATGTCCACATACCTCTTGTAATAGGGGCTCCAGAACTGGATGCAGTACTCCAGGTGGGGTCTCACCAGGGCAGAGCAGAGGGGGAGAATCACCTCCCTCGCCCTGCTGGCCACACTTCTCCTGGTGCAGCCCAGGCTCTGCTTGGCTTTCTGGGCTGCGAGTGCACACTGCTGCCTCATGTTGAGCTTCTCATCCACCAGCACCCCCAAGTCCCTCTCCTCAGGGCTGCCCTCCAGGCAGTCACTACCCAACCTGTATCTGTGCTTGGGATTGCCTCAACCCAGATGCAGGACCACCTTAATTTTGTAGATTTGAAAGAGGAGGGGTTGAGTCAGAGATAGTCCCACCCTTCACCCCTGCAGTGACAGATTCGTTTCAAAGCCAGGCATGAGTGAAGTGAATCCCCCTCTACTCAGCACTGTTGAGGACCCTTCTTTAATACTGGGCTGAGTTTTATCCCCACTAAGTCCAAGTAGGACATTCCATTGCTGGAGCAGGTCCAAAGAAGGGCAGCAAGGCTGGTGACAGCTCTAGAGCAGAAGTCTTGGGAGAAGTGGCAGATCAGGTTCAACCATTAAACAAGCATTGCTAAGTGACCACTAAATTATGTCCATCAGCACTGCATCTAGGTGGTTTTGAAACCCTGCCAGGAAGGGGGATTCCACCACAACCCTTGCAACAGGTTATAGGCCTTGACATCCTTTTTGTGGAAGAAATTGTTCCTCATGTCCAACCTAAACCTCCCCTGGTGCAACCTGAGGTTGTTTTCTCCTATCACTTGTTCCTTGGGAAAAGACTAATCCTCAGCTGGCTCCAGCCTCCTTTCAGAGAGGTACGGAGACCCAGAAAGTCTCCCCTTAGCCTCCTTTTCTTCAGGCTAAACAACCCCAGTTCTATCAGCTGCTCCTTTCAAGATGTGCTCTAGGCCTTTTAGCAGCTTTGTTGCCCTTCTTTGGACATGCTCCAGCACCTGAATGTCCTTGTAATCATAGAATGGTTTAGGTTGGAAGAGACCTCAAAGATCATCCAGTTCCAACCCCCCTGTCCCATAGACAGGGACACCTCCCACTAGATCAGGTCGCTCANGAACTTCCTCCTAACATTCCATTCAAATCTCCCCTCTGCCAGTTTAAACCCATTCCCCTTCGTCCTGTCATTACAAGACCTTATGAATAGTCCCTCCCCAGCCTTCCTGTAGGCCCCCTTCAGATACTGGAAGGTTGCTATAAGGTCTCCTCAAAGCCTTCTCTTCTCCAGGCTGAAAAGCCCCAACTCTCTCAGCCTGTCCTCATAGCAGAGCTGCTACAGCCCTCTGAGCATCTTTGTGTCCCTCCTCTGGACTCTGTCCAGCAGTTCCATGTCCTTCCTGTGCTGGGGGCTCCAGAACTGCACACAGTACTGCAGGTGGGGTCTGAGGAGAGCAGAGTAAAGGGGCAGAATCCCCTCCCTTGCCCTGCTGCCCACAGCTGCTCTTGCTGCAGCCCAGCACACAGTTGCTGTCTGAGCTGCGTGTGCACACTGTTGGCTCATGTTGAGCTTTTCATCCATCCAGGCTCCCAGGTCCTTTTCCTCAGGGCTGCTCTCCCTCTCTCCTGGAGGCTTACTTCAAACCCAGCCTCTCCCTTCCTGCCCTGTCTTTTCCCTGCTCCACTGCCCTTTGAGGAAGGAATCTAAAATCCCCACTCACTGTGTGCCAACGCTTCCAAATGCTAACGAGTGGAAAGTCTTGCAGGTAACGTTTCTGGGGAAGATTCTTTTCCCTCTCTCTGCAGCAGCTTTATTAAAGGTCACGTAAAGGAAATTCAGATCAGCAAACTTCTCTGCATACTTGACCAAGGTGGAGGTCTTCCCTGTACCTGAAGAACAGAAGAAAGCAGATAACAAAGCATCCAGCATCAGGGATAACTGAATCCACAGACTTCTCATCCGCTTTGTCTTTCCCCTCCTGCTGTCCTAACCACACAGCAAGAGCTATGTGCAACTAATGGGAATTGATTTCCCTGACTCAACTGGAATCAGCAGAACCTGTGGAGCAAAGGAGCTTTGAAAAACTGCAGCCTAAAAGTTTTACTGAAAAAAAAAAAAAAAGTCATTTTATCACCCCATATTCTTAAAGTCTGAGCACATGAGAAGGTTCTGGTTCTCTTGGGTCGTGGAGGAGAGAGCAGAGAGAGCAGAGCAGAGCAAGCAGGCCATGTTGGAAGAGACCTCCAAGATCATTCAGTCCAACCTGGGTGTGAGGAGGGAGGGAGTTTGGGAGTGAGAAGGGAGTTTGGGAATGAGGGAGTTTGGGAGTGAGGAGGGAGGGAGTTTGGGAGTGAGGAGGGAGGGAGTTTGGGAGTGAGGAGGGAGGGAGTTTGGGAGTGAGGAGGGAGGGAGTTTGGGAGTGAGTTTGGAACTGGATGATCCTTGTGGTCCCTTCCAACCCTGACTGATTCTATGATTCTATCACCCAGCCCTAAGTGCTCCGTCCAGTCTTTTCTTGAACGCCTCCAGGGATGGTGACTCCACCACCTCCCTATCATTTTAGTCCCCTGTAGGAGTGAAATAAGATGAACTGGAAAGAAATACAGAATTGCATCTCAAAGAGGTACAGAGACATACAAAGCATATATATCCTTAACCCCTAATATATATCCAAGATAACATGAAAATCCCCTTAGACCTTTACTCAGCCTGCCTAAACCATAAACCTCAGTGCTCCTCCCCACCCAGTGCCTCTGCTGGCCTTAGACCTAAACAGGCCAAAGCTGCAAGGGCTGAATTAGTCAAACCTCTGCAGATCATGAGCAGGCCTACTCCTCCATGCTACCAGATAAAGAGGTTCCCACCAGAGAGAGCAGGTAGGAGGAAGAAAAGGAGGATGAGTTGGCCTTGCTGCCACCTTATAAAGACAGAGCAGCATTCTGGGATTGAATAACAATATTACACTTTCCTGAGTCCACCTCCTGGACCACCTAGTTCCTGAAAGATTTTTCATCTCTATGGTTCTTGAACTTCTGATGTCTTGATAGACAGCCTGGCCAATGAAATGGTAAAATTGCTCTTCTGAATCATTCCTGAGCAACTTTCCTTGTTTGCTTTGCTTGTGTTGCTCCAATATGGATGCCACATATACAGGAGCCTGTGGGCAATAACACTGCATAATAGGGTCAGAGTTGTGTCTCCTCTCCTGGGTTCCATGACAAGCTGACCTGGGAAGTCATCCAGTGTTCAAGCATTTGGTTGCAGCATCACGCCCCAGTGTGATGTTTTATCCAGCTTGCAACCAGTAACCACAGTCATGCTTCTCATTCCTATTCCTCTCCAAAGGCTTTTTAGTACTGATTAAAAGTGAGGTTGGTCCACCTGGCATCTACAAGAGCAAGAGAACTCTGCCTAGTGGCACATGGACAATATCACTGCATAACAGGGTCAGAGCTTCTTCTCCTCTCATGGGCTCCATGACAAGCTGACCTGGGAAGTCATCCAGTGTTCAAGCATTTGGTTGCAGCATCACGCCCCAGTGTGATGTTTTATCCAGCTTGCAACCAGTAACCACAGTCATGCTTCTCATTCCTATTCCTCTCCAAAGGCTTTTTAGTACTGATTAAAAGTGAGGTTGGTCCACCTGGCATCTACAAGAGCAAGAGAACTTTGCCTAGTGGCCTGTGGACAATACCACTGCATAACAGGGTCAGAGCTGCTTCTCCTCTCCTGGGTTCCATGACAAGCTGACCTGGGAAGTCACCCACAGTGTTCAAGCATTTGGTTGCAGCATCATGCCCCAGGTATGATGTTTTATCCAGCTTGCAACCAGTAACCACAGTCATGCTTCTCATTCCTATTCCTCTCCAAAGGCTTTTTAGTACTGATTAAAAGTGAGGTTGGTCCACCTGGCATCTACAAGAGCAAGAGAACTCTGCCTAGTGGCACATGGACTATATCACTGCATAACAGGGTCAGAGCTTCTTCTCCTTTCCTGGCCTCCATCACAAGCTGACCTGGGAAGTCACCCACAGTGTTCAAGCACTTGGTTGCAGCATCATGCGCCAGGTATGATGTTTTATCCAGCTTGCAACCAGTAACCACAGTCATGCTTCTCATTCCTGTTCCTCTCCAAAAGCTTTTTAGTATTGACTGAGGTTGGTCCACCTGGCATCTACAGTTCCTCAGACAGAGAAGCAGAAGGAGCAGAATGTGAGGCTGTGTGTTCACTAATCTCACCACATCATTTTTGGCTCTTACCTGCAAACGCCATGATTTTCACTACCTGACCAGGCTCAATTTTGTGATTCAAAATCCTTTGCTGCTCAGAGGTCAGCTTTATTTCAGGACAGCTCCTAAAACCAGAAAAAATAACGAAAGGAATTAAGAAACTAAGTCTTCCCACATGAAACAAATCACTTGACAGAAGAAGGGAACCAATGACTGATCCCATCCTGAAAGCAGAAAGGTGCCACTAGAGCAACTTGGTTGATGTGCAGATGAGGAGGGAATGGGGAAGGGTTGGAGGAAATGGGGAAGGGTTGGAGGGAGAGGAGGAGGGAATGGGGAAGGGTTGGAGGGAGATGAGGGAATGGGAGAGGGTTGGAGGGAAAAGGGAATTGCAGAGGGTTGGAGGGAGAGGAGGGAATGGGGAAGAGTTGGAGGGAGAGGAGGGAATGGGGAAGAGTTGNCTGAAAGCAGAAAGGTGCCACTAGAGCAACTTGGTTGATGTGCAGATGAGGAGGGAATGGGGAAGGGTTGGAGGAAATGGGGAAGGGTTGGAGGGAGAGGAGGAGGGAATGGGGAAGGGTTGGAGGGAGATGAGGGAATGGGAGAGGGTTGGAGGGAAAAGGGAATTGCAGAGGGTTGGAGGGAGAGGAGGGAATGGGGGAGGGTTGGAGGAGAGGGAATGGGGAAGGGTTGGAGACTGAAGAGGGAACAGGGAAAGATTTGAGATTGGAAAGAAAAAGCAAACCTTGGGGAAGATCACAGAGATCTCAAGGGGCCTACAGCAAAATGAAATTGGCATCCAAATGAATTTAGACCTGGTTCCTTAGGCTTACTGAAAGCAAACAATGGCTTGGTTTCAGGGTGGTTTGTCACTTTTGATAGCATGGACCTTGAATTGCTCTTTGATTTCTCAGCATACAGGACAGAACAATTCTCCCCACCTCTCAGTGGAGCTGAAAGCTTGGATTACCATTAAGGAAGGCACTGGGTGCTTCTGGAGTGCAATTGTTTTATTCATAAAGGTCTGAAACCTGTAATCAGCCAACAGTGTGAATCATCTCTTCACCAGAGGGTCCTCCTCGATGCCATGAAAGCCTTCTCTAAGCATCCCTGACATTTCACAGCTGGCAGTCAGATGGGTGCCCCCAGGATGTGGCTTTTACTGAACAAGCAAAATCTACTCAGGAACAAAAAAAAAAAAAAAGACTTGAAAAGGAGGGGTAGAATGAAGGGGCTGGAAAATGAGAAACACTGCATCATAGAATCATAGATCAAAGATCATCCTGTTCCAACCCTCCTGTGCCATAGGTAGGGACACTTCCCACTAGATCAGGACGCTCAAGACCTCATCCAGCCTGGCCTTCAACACCTCCAGGGAGGGAGCAGCCACAACCACCCTGGGCAACCTGTTCCAGTGTCTTGCCACCCTCACCATGAAGAACTTTCTCCTGAAACCTAATACCTATCTACCTTTGATTTATTTTTACTGCTATGAGCTCTCCCACATGGATAATCAGTGATTTTCGTGGATTTGTCTTTGATGGACCTCTGTGATGGATCAGAGTATTTCTGTGGGTAAGGCTGTGGAAACTAAATGACTCAACTCAGGGTAACTGCAGCAGAAGGGGAACCGAGCTTGGATCTCCACAGTCCAGGGAAGTGCTTCACTTGTTAATATCCTGAATCACAGAACGGTTTGGTGTGCAAGGGACCTTTAAAGGTTGTCTGGTCCACACCCCTGCACTCAGCAGGGACATAGAATCATAGAATGGTTTAGGTTGGAAGAGACCTCAAAGATCATCCAGTTCCAACCCCCCTGTGCCACAGGCATAGGGATACCTCCCACTGGATCAAGTCACTCGAGACCTCATCCAGCCTGGCCTTGAACACATCCAGGGAGGGAGCAGCCACAACCTCCCTGGGTAACCTGTGCTAGTGTCTCACCACCCTCAATAGAAAGAACTTCCTCCTAACATCCTGTTTAAATCTCGCCTCTGCCAGTTTGAACCCATTCCCCCTCATCCTGTCATACAAGACCTTGTGAACAGTCCCTCCCCAGCCCTCCTGTAGGCCCCCTTCAGATACTGGAAGGTTGCTATAAGGTCTCCTGGAAGCCTTCTCTTCTCCAGGCTGAAAAGCCCCAATTCTCTCAGCCTGTCCTCATGGCAGAGGTGCTCCAGCCCTCTGAGCATCTTTGTGGCCCTCCTCTGGACATCTGCAGCTAGAGCAGACTGCTCAGAACCCCAAACAACCTGATGACCTGGAATGGTTCCAGGGGCAGCTACCACTTCTCTGGACAACCTGCAACAGGGTCTCACCAGCCACAGCATCAAAACCCCTTCTCTCCATCTTTTAGTTTCAAACCTCCACCACCCCTTCTCCTGTCACAACAGACCCTGTGCTGGTTTGAACTAATTGGAGGATTTGAATTATAAATTAGGCTATAGGCTGAGAAATGAAAACACAGGATGTCACTTCACTCACAGCTTTTCTGAGAAAGGAAAAAAAATTGTTTTAAGAGTTGTAACCCAAATATAGATAAGTGAGATGGTTTCAGACCTCTCTGGGCTGTGGCTGCTCCTTGCATGGCTCCTTTGTCCCTGCCTTTTGTAGCTGATTCTCAGTAATTCCACTAACTTCTTTTCCTACTGCTAACCCCCCCCCAATCTACCTTTGCCTATCTGCTGCATCAACAGGTGGAGAGATAAGATTGGGGAAGGGGGAAAGGTGGTAGGGGTGGTTAGAAACCCTTCTTAGGGATTTTTGATCTCTGGGAGGGCTGCATTGTTTCTGTATTACCTTTTCACTGTATATATCTGTAAATATCTTATACATTGTAAATATCTGCTTGTATACTGCGCAAAGCTGTAAATATAAAGCTTCATTTATCAACTTCCAGCTGACTGAGTCCTAGCCTGGGTTACTTCAAAGGGTGGGGGGGGAGGGGGGCAGGTAACTGCTAAACCACCACAGACACTCCTAGAAAGTCTGTCCCCAGCTTTCTGAGCAGCCCCTAGCAACACTGAAAGGTAGATAGGTATTAGTTTTTAGTGCTTCTTGTTTTCCAGCCCCTTCATTCTACCCCCTCCTTTTCAAGTCTTTTTTTTTCCTGATACTCCAGAAGGTCTCCTTGGAGCTTTCTCTTCTGTAGGCTGAACAACCCCAACTCTCAGCCTGATCTCACAGCAGAGGGTTTCCAGCCCTCCCAGCATTGCTATGGCCTCCTCTGGCCCTGTTCCAGCAAGTCCATGTCTGTTGTGTGCTGACGACTGCAGAGCTGGCCCCAGCACTGCAGGTGGGTGCTCAGGAGAGCACAGCATCTATAATTTTAGCATCTATGCAGCAAGACAGCAACCACCACCAATTTGGAACAGCCAGATCTAACAGTTAATATGTAACAGCTGTCCACAGGATCCAGAAAACAGGAGCTAAGTCCATGTCCTGCACGTGGTATGCTCTTTCCTCCCATGGGCAGAGAGCAGGGTCCATAAACAAACACATTATTTGTGCTACAATTACATCACCATCAAGACAAACCCTTTGATCTGACTGCATGTTGTGACTGTAGAGGAATCTCAGTTAAAGTCCAAGCAGAAACTCTCCTTCCAGAGCTCCTCATCCATAGGGAAAGTGGATGAGTAAGGCATTTGGAGGTATTTGGGAGGGTATTTCAGAGCATCATCGAATGGGAAGGGTTGGAAGGGACTTCTGGAGATCAGCCAGTCCAACCCCCCCTGCCAAAGCAGGATCACCTAGGGCAGGGCACACAGGAAGGCATCCAGAGAGGTCTTTGTGCTGGTTTGAACTAATTGGAGGATTTGAATGAGAAATTAGACTATAGGCTGAGAGAGGAAGACACTGATGATGCTACTTCACTCATAGCTTTACTGAGAAAGAAAAAAAAATTGTTTAAGAGTTGTAACCCAACTATAGATAAGTCAGACCCTAGTCAGACCACTTTGGGCTGTGGCTGCTCCTGCATGGCTCTTTCTCCCTTCCTAGCTGGATCTGAATAATTTCACTAACCTCTTTCCTGCTGCTAATCCCCCCTGGCTGATCTACCTTTGTTTATCTGCTGCAGGAAACAAATGGTGAGATAAGACTGAGGAAAGGGGGAAGGTGGTAGGGGTGGTTAGAAACCCCTCTTAGGGATTTTGATCTCTGGGAGGGCTGTGGTGTTTCTGTATTAGCTTTTTACTGTATATATCTGTAAGTATCTGTTATACATTGTAATATCTGTTATACATTGTAATAGACTGCTTGTCTATTGTGCATTGCTGTAAATCGATTGTGCAAAGCTTCATTTATTAACTTCAAGCTGACTGAGTCCTAGCCTGGGTTATTTCAAAGTAGGGGTGGGGAGGGTGCAGATAACTGCTAAACCACCAGTGTTGAAAGTCTCTAGAGAAGGAGACTCAACAGCCTGTCTGGGCAGCCTGCTCCAGGGCTCCAGCACCCTTGCAGTAAAGAACCTTTACCTCACGTTGAGGTGGAACTTCCTGTGTTCCAGTTTGTATCCACTGTCCCAGGGTCCTATCAGAGGACATCATTGAAAAGAGCCTGGCCCCTTCTTCTTGTCTCCCACCCTTCAGATATTTATAAACATTAACAACATCTCCCCTCAGGCTTCTTTTTCCAGCCTCATCCTCATAGCCACCACTGGACACTTTCCAGTATACCCCTGTCCCTCTTCACAGAATCATAGAATGGTTTAGGTTGGAAGAGACCTCAAAGATCATCCAGTTCCAACCCCTTGCCATAGGCAGGGACACCTCCCACTAGAACAGGTTGCTCAAGACCTCATCCAGCCTGGCCTTGAACACCTCCAGGGAGGGAGAAGCCATAACAGGGGAGCCCAGAACTGGACACAGTACTCCAGATGCAGTCTCACCAGGGCAGAGTAAAGGGGGGGGGGAAGAACCTTCCTTGACCTGCTGGCCACAATTTTTGGGGTGATTTGGGCTGTGTGAAGTTTTTGTAGCTGCTAGACTGGAGCACACAGGACTGTGTTCCACCCATACACTGACCCATCAGTGAAGAATGAGTTTTAAATTCGGTCATTGCTTGGTAATTTAATTTTAACAGATTAATGCCTGCTTCTGGTTTTCATCTGAGAATTTAGGGAGAAGATGGCAAGGAGCAGCTTCAGGCTTTTGTATGCATCATGACGAATCTCAAAATCTGGGCAACCAGGTCCTGTCATAAGGCATTTGCTCCACCTCCAAGGCACAGCAGAGTCCTTCACACAGAAACCCAGCATGGTGGAGGCTGGAAGTGACCTCTGGAGATCATCCAGTCCAACCCCTCTGCTAAAACAAGGTCACCCACAGCAGGTTGCCCAGGATGGCAATGTCCAGGCAGGTTTGGAATCTCTCCAGAGGAGGAGACTCCACAACCTCTCTGGGCAGCTTGCTCCAGGGCTCCACACCACCCTCACAGGAAAGAAGTTTTGGATCATCTTTAACAACATTACCCAGACCACAAGTCCTGTCTGCAACGTGAAACCACTGTTTCCTCTTCTACTGGCTGTGCAGTTGCAGAAGAATTTTCCATCAGATACAAGCAGTAGAAGATATTGTAATGGAGCCTGGTGGAAAGGACAAAGGAGAAACTATCAGTGAGAAATCATCAGTAACAAATTAAAGCTCTGCAGCCACCTAAAGGAATCCTAGAATCATAAATCACCAGGTTGGAAGGGACCAAGGGCACCACTACACCATGTCCCTCAGCACTGCATCTACAAAGCTTTTAAATCCCTACAGGGATGGGGACTCACCACATCCCTGTGCAGCCTGGGCCAGTACTTAACCACTCTTTCAGTGAAGAAGTTTTTCCTAATATCCAACCTAAACCTTCCCTGGTGCAACCTGAGGCTGTTTCCTCTTGTCCTATCACTTGTTCTTTTGGAACAAGAGACTGACTCCCACCTCATTCCATCCTCCTTTCAGGGGTTTTTAGAGAGCCAGGTCTCACCTCAATTTCCTTTTCTTCAGTCTCAACAACCCCAGGTCCCTCAGCCACTCCTCACCAGACCCATTCTCCAGACCCTTCACCAGCTTTGTTGCCCTTTTCTGGACACATTCCAGCCTCTCAGTGTCCTTGGAGTGAGGGGCCCAAAACTGAAGCCAGGATTTGAGGTGTGGCCTCACCAGTGCCCAGTCCAGGGGTACAAGCCCTGCCCTGGTCCTGCTGGCCATGCTATTGCTGATGCAATCCAGGATGCTGATAGCCTCTTTGGCCACTTGGGCACACATTGGCTTATCTTCAGCCAGCTGTTGACCAACACCCCCAGGTCTTCCTCCTCTGACAGTTTCCAGCTACTCTACCCTAAGCCTGGAGCATTCCTGGGCTTAGAATCATAGAATAGAATCATAGAATGGTTTAGGTTGGAAGAGACCTCAAAGATCATCCAGTTCCAACCCCCCTGTGCCATAGGCAGGGACACCTCCCACTAGATCAGGTCGCTCAAGACCTCATCCAGCCTGGCCTTGAACACATCCAGGGAGGGAGCAGCCACAACCTCCCTGGGCAACCCATTCCAGTGCCTCGCCACCCTCACTGTGAAGAATTTCTTCCTAACACCCTGCTCAAATCTCCCCTCCATCAATTTGAACCCATTCCCCCTCGTCCTGTCATTACAAGACCTTGTGAATGGTCCCTCCCCAGCCCTCCTGTAGGCCCCCTTCAGATACTGGTAGGCTGCTATAAGGTCTCCTGGAAGCCTTCTCTTCTCCAGGCTGAAAAGCCCCAACTCTCTCAGCCTGTCCTCATAGCAGAGGTGCTCCAGCCCTCCGAGCATCTTTGTGGCCCTCCTCTGGACTCTCTCCAGCAGTGTGCACACTGTTGGCTCATGTTGAGCTTGACCCAAGTGCACAACAAAGCACTTGGCCTTGTTGAACCTCATTCCACTGACCCAGCCTGGGCTGTCCTCTGCAGAGCCTGCAGAGATCAGTGCTCGTGCCTAACATGGTGTCATCTCCAAACTGAGTGAAGGTGCCTTGGTAAAGAGATGATCTGTCACCATGGCTAGAAGGAAGTCAGCAGGAAGCATCTCCCCAGTCCTCACCTGTTGGTGATGGGAACGTTTCTGTCTCTCATTGCATACAGCAGCGTTGCTATGCAGTAAAGCACCTCAGTCACCTCCATGAGAGAGAGGGTAGAGCAGGGTCTCTGCAGACATGCCATCAGCTTTTGGATGTCACTGACACTGCCAGAGTAAAGCACCATGACTGCAATCACGGCCCACATGTTCTCCTGTTGGTAGAGGTAACAAGAAGGCAGAGTGAGCAGAATGCTCTGAGCCTTTAGGAGCAGGGAAACTCTGCTTATAGAGTCACAGAATGGTTTGGGTTGGAAGGGAACTTTGAAGGTCCCACACACCTGTAGTGAGCAGGGGCATAGAATCATAGAATGGTTTAGGCTGGGAAAAACCTCAAAGCTCATCCAGTTCCAACCCTCTGTGCCATAGGCAGGGACACCTCCCACTAGAACAGGTTGCTCAAGGCCTCATCCAACCTGGCCTTGATCACCTCCAGAGAGGGAGCAGCCACAACTTCCCTGGGCAACCTGTTCCAGTGTCTCACCACCCTCACTGTAAAGAACTTCCTCCTAACATCTTGTCTAAATCTCCCCTCTGCCAGTTTAAAACCATTACCCCTCATCCTGTCATAACAAGACCTTGTCAATAGCCCCTCCCTGTAGGCCCCTTTCAGATATTGGAAGGCCACTCCAAGGTCAGCTGGAAGCCTTCTCTTCTCCAGGCTGCAGAGCCCCAACTGTTGCAGCCTGTCCTCATAGCAGAGGTGCTCCAGCCCTCTGAGCATCTTCATGGCCCTCCTCTGGACCCTCTCCAACAGTTCCATGTCCTTCCTGTGCTGGGGGCTCCAGAACTGCACACAGTACTGCAGGTGGGGTCTGAGGAGAGCAGAGTAAAGGGGCAGAATCCCCTCCCTTGCCCTGCTGCCCACAGCTGCTCTTGCTGCAGCCCAGCACACAGTTGCTGTCTGAGCTGCATTTGCACTGCAGGCTCATGTTGAGCTTTTCGTCCACCCAGACCCCCAGGTTCTTTTCCTCAGGGCTGCTCTCAGCCATTACCCACCCAACCTGGATTTGTGCTTGGGATTGCACCCACCCAGGTTCAGGACCTTACACTTGGCCTTGTTGAATTTCATGAGGTTAGCCTGGGCCCACCTCTGCAGCCTGTCCAGGTCCCTCTGGATGGATCCCTGCCCTCCAGCAAGTCAGCTGTGCCACACAGCTTGGGGTCATCTGTAGACTTGCTGAGGGTGCACTCCATTCCTCTGTCCATGTCACTGACAAAGATGTTAAACAGCACTGGTCCCAGCACTGACCCCTGAGGGACACCACTTGTCACTGGTCTCCAGGTGGACATTGTGCCCCTGATCACCACTCTCTGTGTGCCACCACCCAGCTAATTCCTTACCCAGCAGTGCTTCACCCATCAAGTCCCTGTTTTTCTAGTTTGGTGACCAGGATGTCATGTGGGACAAATGCCTTACTTAGGTCAAGAAAAAAATCTCTGCTCTGCCTCTGCCGCAGCCACATGTACTCAACTAGGTCAAATTATAAAGATCCCAGGCCAACCTTGTCCTGGTAGGGCATACATTCCTGCCAAATTAGTCCAAAGCCCTGCTCTCCTCCTCCTCTAGCAAGGTCTGGGGGGGGTTGATGGTGTGAGCAGAACAATGGAGGGTTTGGCCCAATAAGGGTTCGAAGGCTAAGTGCCAAGTCAGGTGTCTTGTGCTGCCCCTCAAGTGCCCAGGTCGACACTTTGGGACAGGACTTTGAATTCATTGGCCAAACAATGGGTGCTAGTGCCTACTGGCCAGTTTCACCTTCAAAAGTAGTATATTTAAGGGGGTGATTTGGAGCCCTTGTCCCTTTTCCTGCTGCCTTTCACTGGGACTGGAGGTCTATTTGCAGCTCTTTCACGGCAGCCACCTGTTTGCAGCCTGCATTGCAGTTTCGCACCAGCAGCAAGGCAAATCTCTCCTCCTCTCCCGGGAAACTTTTTATCTATTGCATCTGTGAGTAGGGAATTACAGGGTTAAAACTCAGCTAGGGACTAGAAGAAAATGTTATTCAATCCCGTAATTCTGCTCTCTCTTTATAAGCTCAGCTTAAGCAAGGCCAGCTTGCTCTCCTTTCTTCCCCCTGTGGCCGTGTTTGGGACAAAACAATGTAAGGGGTACACCTGTTTTGGGGCCTATGGATGGCAGAGGCATTGGGGAGGGGGATGGATTGGAGCACTGGGGATTATAGGTTTAGTTTTGGGATGGGAAAAAAAAATGGAAGGATTTGCTATGATTTCTCTATCTGCTCTGTAACTTTCTTTATGCATCGCATTTCTCTATCCAAAATATAATCCTGTGATGCTTCCAGTATCTGAAGGGGGCCTACAGGAGGGCTGGGGAGGGACTATTCACAAGGTCTTGTAATGAGAGGATGAAGGGGAATGGGTTCAAACTGGCAGAGGGGAGATTTAGATGGGATGTTAGGAGGAAGTTCTTCACAGTGAGGGTGGTGAGACACTGGCAAAGGTTGCCCTGTTGTGATCAACAATCACATTCTGTGCTCCACAATCTCCCTGGATGTGTTCAAGGCCAGGCTGGATGACGTCTTGAGTGACCTGTTCTAGTGGGAGGTGTCCCTGCCTATGGCACAGGATGGGTTGGAACTGGATGATCTTTGAGGTGTCTTCCAACCTAAACCATTCTATGATTCTACGTTCTCCAATTCGTTTGAGAGCTCTCATTCTGTTGGCAGTAAAACCATGACAGGCACAGTTAGAATTTTCCCTGTTACCAGGTCCCTATTTTCCAAGTTCTGACTGTTTGAGCTGTTTAAACTCTTTAATTCTGTGTTTATAAATAACCTTTGTGTAATTGCTTCTTGCCGGCCGAACGTCCAAAGAATCTCAGGGAATTTTCCTGAATTATTAAAATATTAATAAAAAATAATTATTCATTAAAAATATTGTAATTCATAACCAATTATTAATAATCATAACAAACCTAACCTGGCATGTTTTCAGGGATGGGGCACCTCTCTGGCCAACCTGTCCAGGTTCAGCTTCACCACTGAAAACACCACGGTGAAAATTTCAACTCTCTTCAGTCACCCTGAAGAGCATCAAATAACACCCCAAAGGGAAAACCTTAAGATGCAGGAGAGCAGACAGGATCTCAAAAGCACCAGCAGATGGTAAACCAGTTCAATAAAGCAGCTATTAACTGTTCAACCTACCTCTGTGCTGCTGTGTAAATGCGGCAGTTTGCTGGCAACGCAGATTTCAGCCTGTGAGAAGAGATGGTGACTCCTCAAGCACTGCAGAACTGCACTGGGGTTTACCTTCTGTCCAGTAAGCATGGTAGACACGTACCTACACACAACAGCAACAGCACCACTTGCTAAGAAGCCTTATCAAGTGAGTTTTCTCCCCAAAACAAATAATGTCTTCTCCAAAGTACCACCAGGCTGCAGCACTCCTTATAGAATCATAGAATGGTTTAGGTTGGAAGAGACCTCAAAGCTCAGCCAGTTCCAACCCCCCTGTGCCATAGGCAGGGACACCTCCCACTAGATCAGGTGGCTCAAGGCCTCATCCAACCTGGCCTTCAACACCTCCAGGGAGGGAGTAGCCACAACCTCCCTGGGCAACCTGTGCCAGTGTCTCACCACCCTCACTGTAAAGAACTTCCTTGCTGTGTGCTCCACAGATTTTGTCACGTAGAATCATACAATTGTAGAATGGTTTAAGTTGGAAGGGACCTCAAGGATCATCCAGTTCCAACCCCCTGCCATAGGCAGGGACACTTCCCACTAGAGCAGGTCACTTAAGGCCTCATCCAACCTGGCCTTCAACACCTCCAGGGAGGGAGTAGCCACAACCTCCCTGGGCAACCTGTGCCAGTGTCTCACCACCCTCAATGGAAACAACTTCCTCCTAACATGCAGTTTAAATCTCCCCTCTGCCATTACTCCTCGTCCTGTCATTACAAGACCTTGTGAACAGTCCCTCCCCAGCCTTCCTATAGGCCCCCTTCAGATACTGGAAGGTTACTTTAAGGTCTCCTGGAAGCCTTCTCTTCTCCAGGCTGGAAACCCTCAACTCTCTCAGCCTGTCCTCATAGCGGAGCTGCTGCAGCCCTCTGAACATCTTCATGGGCCTCCTCTGGCCTGGCTCAAACAGTTCCATGTCCTTCTTGTGTTGGAGACTCCAGAACTGCACACAGTACTCCTTCGGCATGGAGACTGCAAGATGCTCAACTTGGATTTCCAACCTGGTCTCATGCCAAAAGCCACCTAAAAAAGTAGTTCCCAGTTCTTAAATGTTTTGATGCATCAAGCCCTTAGCTTGCAAGGTTCTTCTGGCTGTCTTAAAGTTCAGTTGAAGTCTGAGCATCTCCAAGGACAAGGATTACTCACCCCTCTGGGACAGGTTTTGACCAATCTCCTAAGATCTAACTGAATTTCCTATGCTGGAATTTGCTCCCATTGCCTCTTGTCCTCTCACTGTGCACCTTCAAGAAGAGTTTGGCAACATGCACTCTATGGCACCTCATTAGGCACAGGAATCACAGGGTTGGAAGAGACCACAAGGATCATCTAGTTCCAACTCCCCTGCCATGCCCAGGGACACCCTACCCTACACCAGGCTGCCCACAGCCTCATCCAGCCTGGCCTTACACACCTCCAGGGATGTGGCCCCAACCACCCCCTTGGGCAACCCATTCCAGGCTCTCACCACTCTCATGCTCAAAAACTTCCTCCTCACATCCAGTCTGATTCTCCCCACCTCCAGCTTTGCTCCATTCCCCCTACTCCTGTCACTACCTGACAGCCTAAAAAGTCCCTCCCCAGCTTTCTTGTAGGTCCCCTTCAGATACTGGAGGGCCACAATAAGGTCACCTGGGAGCCTCCTCTTCTCCAGACTGAACAGCCTCAACTCTTTTAGTCTGTCCTCACAGCAGAGGTGCTGCAGCCCTCTGATCATCCTCATGGTCCTTCTCTGGACACACTCCAGCATGTCCACATCCCTCTTGTAATAGGGGCTGCAGAACTGGATGCAGTACTGCAGGTGGGGTTTCACCAGAGCAGAGTAGAGAAGACAGCAACGAAATCTCCTTTTGCCTTCTCCAGATTTCATCCTCTACATTCCTCCTCAGCTTGAATCTTGAGTTCAGTTTTGGGCCCTTCTCTCCAAGAAGGATGTTGAGGTGCTGGAACATGTCCAGAGAAGGGTAACAAAGCTGACGAAGGGTCTTGAGCCTAGGTCTTGTGAGAAGCAACTGAGGTACCTGGGGTTGTTCATCCCAAATAAAATGAGGCTGAGGGGAGACTTTCTGGCTCTCTTCAACTCCCTGAGAGGAAGCTGGAGCCAGGTGGGGGTTGGGCTTTTCTCCCATGTAACAAGCAATATGACAAATGGAAGTGGCCTCAAGTTGCAGCAGGGGAGGTTTAGGCTGGACACAAGGAACAACTTCTTCCCCAAATGGGTTGTCAAGCCCTGAAACAGGCTGCCCAGGGCAGTGGTGGAGTCCCCAGCCCTGGATGAATTTCAGAGCCTTGCAGGTGTGGTGCTGAGGGACATGGTGTAGTGGTGGACTTGACCATGCTGGGTTAATGTTTGGACTTGGTGACCTTAAGGGTCTTTTCCAACCTAAATGATTCCATGATCATGTGCTCCAAATAGAAGAGGAAAGGGAAAAGTATTAGCCTATCTCGAGAGCCCTGCTGGTGATTTCTACTGGTAAAGTAGAATCAGAGTCACAGAATTTCAGGGTCTGGAAGAGACCTCCAAAGCTCATCCAATCCAACCCCCCTGCCAGAGCAAGATCTCCTATACCAGATCACACAGGAACATGTCCTGGCAGGCTTTGATTATCTGCAGAGAGGGAGACTCCACAACGCCCCTGGGCAGCCTGTTCCAGTGTTCTGTTACCCTCACAGGGAAAAAAATTCTTCCTCATGTTTACATAAGACTTCCTATGCCTCAACTTCCACCCACTGCCTCTTGTCCTGTCATTGGGCATCACCCAGCAGAGCCTGGCTCCAGACTCCTGGCACTCACCCTGCACATATTTATAAACAAAGATGAGGTCACCTCTCAGTCTCCTCTTCTCCAAGCAGCAGAGCCCCAGCTCCCTCAGGCTCTCCTCATAAGAGAGATGTTCCATTCCCTTCAGCATCTTTGTGGCTCTGCACTGGACTCTCTCAAGCAGCTCCATGCCCCTCTTGAACTGGGGGGCCCAGAACTGAACACAGTACTCCAGATGTGGCCGCACCAGGTTGAAGAAGAAGGGCAGGAGAACCTCTCTCGACCTACTAACCACAGCCTTTCTAATACACCCCAGGATGGCATTGGCCCTCCTGGCTATGAGTGCACATTGCTGGCTCTTGGTCAGCCTAGCAGGGAGAAGCTTCTCTCCACTCAAACCAAGACAATGCACAACCACAAATATATCTTTTGATACAGACATACTCCAGATGTGACCTCACCAGCTCAGAGTAGAGGGGCAGGAGAACCTCTCTCCACCTACTAACCACAGCCTTTCTAATACACCCCAAGATGGCATTGGCCCTCCTGGCCACGAGTGCACATTGCTGGCTCTTGGTCAGCCTAGCAGGGAGAAGCTTCTCTCCACTCAAACCAAGACAATGCACAACCACAAATATATCTTTTGATACAGACATACTCCAGATGTGACCTCACCAGCTCAGAGTAGAGGGGCAGGAGAACCTCTCTCCACCTACTAACCACAGCCTTTCTAATACACCCCAAGATGGCATTGGCCCTCCTGGCCACGAGTGCACATTGCTGGCTCTTGGTCAGCCTAGCAGGGAGAAGCTTCTCTCCACTCAAACCAAGACAATGCACAGCCACAAATATATCTTTTTACTCAGATACAGATACACGTCATACAGTGCACACTCCACGTGTAATTATGTATTATGTGTGTATACATAACTACATTGAGAATCTGCAGTAGAACTTAGCAATGGTTACACAGATGTAAACATAAAAAGGAGGGACTCAAGGATTTTTTTCTTCTTTTTTTAACTTAAAAGAGTCACTGGTTCAGACCAGCACAGCCACAACACTGTTAGCTCTGCTCCTTCCTCACCAACCTGCACACCTCCCAGCTGTTCAGAAGACAAATCCATTTGTCATTGGGCAATTCATGAGATAAAATGGGAGGAGATGCAAAGCAAGGCAGGTCTGAGGTTCTACAGGCACAAAATCAAGTGCTGAGGTAGACTCACCTGATCAGCCCCAAGATACATTCTTTGTTCTCCTTTGTTATGGCAAAATCCCTCAAGATCACTTCAACTCTGTGCAGGGCTGTCCCCTCCTTCATCAGGTACCGGTGGTACAGCTTCTTCCAAGGAATGAACTGGAATGTGAAGCACATGCCACAATCTTTCACCTCACAATGCTGCAAAACAGCTTTCTTCTGGCAATAAGATAATCCAAGTGGCTTCCAAAGTAGACCTGGACTTCAAAAAGTCTCTCTAGCTTGATGGAAATGCATATCTAAGCAGGAGATGAGGAAAGCAAGAGGCAAAAAGAGGGAAGAGAGAAAAGCTTCCTCCTCACAGCCTGCAAAGTTCTCTGTAAGTGTTCGTTTTTCTCCTAGAATGATGGGAACAAGGTGGTGCAGGTTGAGTTTCAACCATCAAAGCATTAAAGGAATGGAGATCTCTTCAACACTATTGGACAGATCTGCTCTAGTGGGGTCTGAGTGCTTAAAATCCCTGTATCTTTACTGTAAGGGTGCTGAAGCCCTGGCATAGGCTGCCTGAAGAAGTTGTGGAGTCTCCTTCTCTGGAGACTTTCAAGTCCCATCTGATGCCTTCCCTTGTGAACCTGCCTCAGGTGATCCTGCTTTGGCAAGGGGGTTGGACTGAATGAGGTCCCTTCCAACACCTACCATTATATGATAAAAAAAGGGTAATGAAGCTGCTGAAGGGTCTGGAGCACAAATCCTGTGAGGAGCAGCTGAGCAACCTGGGGTTGGTATGGCCTGGAGACAAGGAGCTTGATGAGAGACCTTCTGGGTCTCTACAATTCCCTGAAATGAGGCTGGAGCCAGGTGAAGGTCAATCTCTCCTCCTCAGGAACAAGTAATAGGGCAAGAGGAAACGGCCTCGAATTGCAGCAGGGGAGGTTTAGGTCAGACATGAAGAACAATTTCTCCTCCTAAAGCGTTGTCATGGCCTGGCCCAGGCTGCCCAGGGCAGTGGTGGAGTCCCCATCTCTGGAGGTGTTTAACACCAGTGTAGATGTGGTGCTGAGGGACATGGTTTAGTGGTGACCTGGCAGGGCTGAGTTAAGGGTGGGACTGGATGTTCTTGGAGACCTTTTCCAGTCTTAATGGTTCTCTGAATTTTGATGCACCTCTCCAGCTCCCCAGGGCCCGCTGATAAAGCAAGGTCAAGGACACCTCCTGCATCCAGCCTGGCCTCAGTCACTCAAATTTATTGGAAGGGCATGAGCAAGAACTTGGAACCTGACAAAAACTCTGGGGTGTGATCCCTTATCTCCCTGTCATGGTGTGCTGGTTTGAACTAATTGGAGGATTTGAGTGAGAAATTAGACTATTGGCTGAGAGAGGAAAACACAGGATGTCACTGCACCCCAGAGCTTTACTGAGAAAGAGAAAAAAAAGTTGTTTTTAAGAATTGTACCCAAAACATCAGATATCAGATGGTTTCTGACCGCTCTGGCTGTGGCTGCTTCTCATTGCATGGTCTCCTTTTGTCTTTGCCTTGGTAGCTAATTCTTAGTAATTCTACTAACTACTTTCCTGCTACTAACCCCCCTGCCTGATCTACCTCAGCTTATCTTCAGCATCAGCAGGTGGTGAGATAAGATTGGGGAAGGGGGGAAAGGTGGTAGGGGCTGGTTGGTTACCCCTCTTGGGGATTTTGGTCTCTGGGAGGGCTGTGGTGTTTCTGTATTACCTTTTCATTGCATATATCTGTAAATATCTGTTATATCTTGTAAATATTTGCTTGTATATTGTGCAAAGCTGTAAATATAAAGCTTCATTTATTAACTTCCAGTGTTCTGAGTCCTAGTCAGGGTTTATAAAAAGGTGGGGGGGCAGGTAACTGCTTAAACCACCAGACATGGCCTCTTTCTTCAAGCTGAGTGCTTCCAGCATGAACAGTGAGCAAGCTGAGCAGTGCCAGCAGTCTCTGAGCCACTTTTCATTCAACTGCAGAGCTTCTTGCTGTGGCCAGAGTTGGGTAAGTTACATGAGAAGACAGATAGAGGTGTTGAAAAGGAGGGGATAAAGGGACCAAAATGAAAGCAGGGTGAGAAAAACATGTGTGGGCTGCTTATTGATGGCTCATAGAATCAGAGAATTTCACAGCAAACAGAAGTGGAAAAGAAAAATCAGAAGCAAAGCAGTGCTGTAGCACCTAGAGACATGAGTTAGGGTTAGTGGTGACTTGGCTGACCTGATGATCATAAAATCACAGAATTCCTTTGGCTGGAAGGCACCTTAGAGATCATCTACTCCAACCTCCCCACCATGGGCAGAGACCCTCTCAACTAGGTTCATAGAATGGTTTAGGTTGGAAGGGACCTCAAAGATCATCCAGTTCCACCCCCCCTGTGCCATAGGCAGGGACTCCTCCCACTAGAACAGGTGGCTCAAGGCCTCATCCAGCCTGGCCTTCAACACATCCAGGGAGGGAGCAGCCACAACCTCCCTGGGCAACCTGTGCCAGTGTCTCACCACCCTCACTGGAAGAACTTTCTCCTAACATCCTGTTTAAATCTCCCCTCTGCCAGTTGGAACCCATTCCCCCTTGTCCTGTCATTTTAAGACCTTGTGAATAGTCCCTCCCCAGCCTTCCTGTAGGCCCCCCTTCAGATACTGGAAGGTTACTATAAGGTCTCCTGGAAGCTTTCTCTTCTCCAGGCTGAAAAGCCCCAACTCTTTCAGCCTGTCCTCATAGCAGAGCTGCTGCAGCCCTCTGATCATCTTTGTGTCCCTCCTCTGGACTCTCTCCAACAGTTCCATGTCCTTCTTGTGCTGGGGGCTCCAGAACTGCACACAGTACTGCAGGTGCACACAGTACACAGTATTCCAGATGAATACTGCACACAGGATTCCAGATGAAAGGGAATTTTGTGGGGTCTTACAGGATGCTCTTTGCATGTCCGTTAAGAATACAGCAAGGGAAGTTGCCCCCAAATTGAGCTGCTGATATAGACTGGCATCTATTAGCAACAGCTTGGCCAACAGAACCATGGCAGGGATTGTTCTCCTGTACTGGGTACTTGTGAGGCCACACCTTGAATCCTGGGCTCATTTTTGGGGCCACTCACTTCCAAGAAGGACATTGAGGGGTTGGAGTGTGTCCGGATAAGGGCAATGAAGCCAGTGAAGTGTCTAGAGAAGAGGTCTGGTGAGGAGCAGCTGAGAGAAATGTGGTTGTTCAGATTGAAGAAAAGGAAGCTGAAGGGAGACCTTTTCACTCTCTACAACTGCCTGAAAAGAGGCTGGAGCCAGGTGGGGTTTGGTCTCTTCTCCTAAGAAGCATGCAACAGGACAAAAGAAAATGGCCTCAAGCTGCACCAGGTGAGGTGTAAGTGGGACATGAGGAACAATTTCTTCTCCAAAAGTGCTGTCAAGGCCTGGCCTAGGCTAGTGGTGGAGTCCCCATCCCTGGAGGGATTCAAAAGCCATGTAGATGTGGCACTAAAGGACACAGCTTAGTGGTGGACTTGGCAGTGTTGGGTTAATGATTGGACTTGATGATCTTTTCCAACCTTAATGATTCTATTATTCTATGATCTGAAGATGCCATGGTGGTTGAAAAAAAAAAAAAAAAGATGACAAGAGACCTCAAAAAAAGGTAGTAGGAATCAGGGAGTAATAAAGGGATCTAAAGGAACAAAAAGAGGCAGACATATCATAGAATCATAGAATGGTTTAGGTTGGAAGAGACCTTAAAGATCATCCGGTTCCAACCCCCCTGTGCCATAGGCAGGGACACCTCCCACTAGATCAGGTCGCTCAAGACCTCATCCAGCCTGGCCTTGAACACCTCCAGGGAGGGAGCAGCCACAATCTCCCTGGGCAACCTGTTCCAGTGCCTCACCACCCTTGCTGTAAAGAATTTCTTCCTAACATCCCGTTCAAATCTCCCCTCCGCCAACTTGAACCCATTCCCCCTTGTCCTGTCATTACAAGACCTTGTGTACAGTCCCTCCCCAGCCCTCCTGTAGGTCCCCTTCAGATACTGGAAGGCTACTATAAGGTCTCCTCGAAGCCTTATTNTCCAGCAGTTCCATGTCCTTCCTGTGCTGGGGGCTCCAGAACTGCACACAGAACTGCAGGTGGGTTCTGAGGAGAGCAGAGTAAAGGGGGAGAATCCCCTCCCTTGCCCTGCTGGTAATGCTTCTCTTAATGCAGCCCAGCACACAGTTGCTGTCTGAGCTGCGTGTGCACACTGTTGGCTCATGTTGAGCTTCTCATCCACCCACTCATCCATCATAGATGCTCCTACAGCAAGAGAGGCAGCCACAAGAGAAAAGCAGAGCAGCAGGAGGAGGGACAGGTTCAAACCAATCTCACGACATTCCTTACCAAGGGGTCGTTGATTATGTCTCTCCAGCAGCGACACACCAGGCTCAGGTTCTGATACAGATCAGTCACTGGTAGGAAAGAAAAGATGTTCCTCAGGACTTCCACAGGCAGCTCATCAATACTGCCCTGAGGCACTTCCCAGTTGCGAGTCCCCAGGAGCCCGTAGTGTGCATCGGGGACGGGTTCAATGTCCATATCATCCAGGTCCTGCTTGATTCGGCTGCGTTCCTGCTTCAGCTGCCCTTGTTCTGGATGAACCACCGCTGGCTTCTCCTCAGGCTCTCCCCACAGATCCTGCTCCAACTTGTGAACACCTGCAGGGGCAGTGGTGGCCAGAGGCCGTTTTCTGGAGCGGTCCCTGCGAGCTGGTGCAAAGTCCTCATCCTCCTGAAAGGAGGAATCGCTGCTCATCTCCACAGCCGAGGAGACACTGCTGAAGGAATCGTCGGGATCGGGGAAGAAGGGATCTAGTAGCTCTTCCTTGACTCCACAGTTCTTCAGCCCACTAGCACCTGCTTGTGGCTGAGAGGTCTTGAAGTAATCAGTGATGTTCTTCTGCTGGCCTTGGCCTGCAGGTGGAGAAGAGCACGACTGAAGTCAAGGGAAACAAGCACAAAGCACACTGCTCCTCCCCGAGCTAAGAAGGAGGTTAGAGGCTGTGTAAGGTGGTAGTTATTTCCTCTGGGCTCCTCACAATCTATGAGCTTACTGCTGGTGACCTGTCCTGCTTCTTAGAGCTTCTCTGGCAACCTACAGAAACCAGCAGAACAACAGGCACCTCTCTGCATTGCCCACAGCATCTGGGCACTGTCGAGGTGTGTCTGACATCTCCGAGGGGCTTCTAGAAAGAGACATGGTCTGGCATAACAACCTCCTAGAGCCACACTTCTGATGGATCAAGGAATTTCCTCCTCCCCCCCCCCCGCCCCGCCATTGAAATTTACCAGACCAGCTCAGACAGCTCAGCAGTAAGATGAAGCTACATTTACAGCAAAACTTAACTTACAAGCACACATACAGGAGATATTTCCAAGTATTTACAATTACATAGAAATTAGAATTAATACAGAAATTCAAGGGACTCAAAGCTACCCTCTGCCTCTCTCCCTCTCCCTCTCCCTTCCTCTCCCACTCTCTCCCTCTCCCTCTCTTTCCCTCTCTCTCTCTTCCTGTCCCTCTCTCTCTCTCCCTCTCTCCCTCCCTCTTTTTCTCTTTTTCTCTCCCTCCCTCCCCCTCACAAACAATCAGCAAAGCTTACTTGTGTAACGGGTTGAAGCTTACCTGGAACTGAATCCTGACTCCTCCCTGGGGTGGTCTGACCTGCTTCCAGGTGTCGTGTTTAGCCCCCTCCCACTTCCTGCTAATTCCCCTATAAAGGGGAGGGAAAATAAAGTTCCTGTTTCTTTCTCTGGGGTCCCTGCTCCTCATCAGCCAGCATCATAGAATCATAGAACGGTTTAGGTTGGAAGAGACCTCAAAGATCATCCAGTTCCAACCCTCTGCCATAGGCAGGGACACCTCCCACTAGATCAGGTCGCTCAAGGTCTCATCCAGCCTGGCCTTGAACACCTCCAGGGAGGGAGCAGCCACAACCTCCATGGGCAACCTGTTCCAGTGCCTCATCACCTTCACTGTGAAGAACTTCCTCCTAACATCCCGTTCAAATCTCCCCTCCACCAGTTTGAACCCATTCCCCCTCGTCCTGTCATTACAAGGCCTTGTGAATAGTCCCTCCCCAGCCTTCCTGTAGGCCCCCCTCAGATACTGGATATATATTTTCCTGCTGATGCTCACTAGGTCAGCTCTCCAGCAAACACGTGGGGAGAGCAACCATATTTGGAACTCTTTAACTCACTGCACTTCATCTTGCATCCCTCTGCAGCCACCACCAATTTCCAACTTGGATTCAACTTCCATCTGCTCCCATCTACAGGTTGTATTTTACATTTTGTTCCCTTTCCCCCTTCTCCTCTGTCATTCCCCTCACCTTATACCTACGTCCTGTATTTTGTCCCCTTCCCCCCCCCCCCCCCCCCCCTTAAT